>PVJL010006788.1:45045-86907 GCA_004026885.1 Lyroderma lyra | reverse complement strand
AAAACAGCCTGGTACTGGCAGAAGAACAGAAATATAGACCAATGGAATAGAACTGAAAACCCAGAAATAAACCCACAAATTTATGGACAGATAATTTTGGATTAAGGAGCAAAAAACATACAATGGGGAAAAGACAGCCTCTTTAGTAGGTAGTGCTGGGAAAACTGGAAAAACATATGCAAAAGAATGAAACTGAGCTGTGAACTCTCTCCGTATACAAAAATTCACTCAAAATGGATTAAAGACCTTCATATCAGACCTGCAACAATAAACTGTATAGAAGAAGACATTGGTACTAAACTTATAGACCTAGGGCTCAAGGAAGACTTCATGAACCTGTCCCCAAAGGCTGGGAAGTAAAAGCAAAAACAAATGAATGGGACTTTATCAAACTAAAAAGCTTCTGCACAGCAAAAGAAACCATCAACAAGGCAAAGAGACAGCCAACTGAATGGGGGAAAATATTTGCAAATAATGCATCAGATAAGGGTCTAATACCTAAAATATATAAAGAACTAATAAGACTTAACAACAAAAAAACAAACAACCCAATTGAAAAAAGGGCAGAAGAACTAAACAGACACTTCTCCCAGAAAGAAATACACATGGCCAAAAGACATGAAAAAAATGCTCATCCTCATTAGCTCTCAGGGAAATGCAAATCATAACCACAATGAGATACCACACCTGGTAGAATGGCTGTTATCAACAAGACAAGGAATAACAAGTGCTGGAGAAGAAGTGGAGAAAAAGAACTCTAGTACACTGCTGGTGGGAATGCAAACTGGTACAACCACTGTGGGAGACAGTGTGGAGTTTCCTCAGAAAATTAGGAATGGAGCTACCATTTGATCCAGCAATCCCCCTTCTGGGCAGCTACCCAAAAGACTTGAAAACCTTTGTCCGCAAAGACTTATGTACCCCAATGTTCAGTGCAGTGCTGTTCACAGTGGCCAAAACATGGAAACAACCAAAATGCCTGTGACAGATAACTGGATAAAGAAGCTGTGGTACATATACACAATGGAATATTAATCAGCTATAAGAAAAGATGAAATATTTCCATTTGCATCAAAATGGATGGACCTGGAGATCATCATGCTTGTGAAATAAGCCAGACAAAAAATACAAAGAACTGTATGACTTCACTCATATGCAGAATGTAAAACTGAAAGCAAAGAAAAAAAATGAAGAAACAAATAACCCATGGACACAATCAATAGTTTAATGTTTATTTGGGGACCAGTAGGATAAGGAGGGGAGAAAGGGGAGAGGGTGGGAGTGGGAGAACCTAAATATAAGGTGATGGAAAGAGAAGTCACATTAGGTGGTGAACTTATTATACATCAAGTTGACAATGCAATGTAGAATTGTATGCCTGAAACCTATGTAATCTTTGCTTACAGATGTCACCCCAATAAGTCTAAGAATAAAAATGAATTGAAAAAAAAAACAAATAACCCATGGACACAATCAATAGTTTAATGTTTATTTGGGGATGAGTAGGATAGGGAGGGGAGAAAAGGTAGGGGGTGGGAGAGGAGCAGGGTAAGCTTAATATAAGGTGATGGAAAGAGAAGTCACATTAGGTGTTGAACTTATTATACATGAAGTTGACAATGCACTGTAGAATTGTATGCCTGAACCCTATGTAATCCTTGCTAACAGATGTCACCCCAATAAGTCTAACAATATAAATGAATTAAAAAAAAGAAAGTGACTGAAGTTTAAACATGTACAAATAAATGTACAATTTTTATAAATATATTCTGGATTTTTGGGTCTCCCCTTGTATATGTACCAGCTCCTCTTTATTCATTTATTCATTCACCAATGAACACCCAGGCTGCCTTCACATTTTGGCCATTGTAAAAAAATGCTGCAATTAACATATGTGTGGTTGCATACACCCCCTTGAAGCAGTGTTTTGAGTTTCTTCAGATAAATACCTCAAAGCAGGATTACTAGATCCTTCTTTGTCTCTTGTTATAACCTTTGTTTGAAAGCCCATTTTGTCTGGTATAAGTATCGCTACCCCATCTATTTTTGTTTCTGTTTCCCTTTTCATGAAATGTCTTTTTCCATCCCTTTACTTTGAATCTGTGTGTCTTTCAATCTGAAGTGTGTCACTTGTAGGCACTATATGTAATGGTCTTCAATTCTTGTACATTCATTCACCATATATTTTTTAAAATTATTTACTCACATTTTTCAGTAACAGCTGACATAAAATGTTATTTTATATTAATTTCAGGTGTATGGCTTAATGGGTAAACATTGATATAATTTATACAGTGATTTCTCCTAATTAGTCTAGTATATCTTTTGATTAGAGCATTTATTCAATTTACATTGAAAGTAATTTTTGATAGATATGCAGTAATTGCCATTTTATTATTCATATATTTTATATTTTCCTTTCTTTCTTTTCATTAAATAAATTCCTTTAACATTTTTTGTAATACTGGTTTGGTGGTCATGAATGCCTTTAGCTTCTCCTTGTCTGGAAAACTTTTTGTTTTTCAATTCTAAATGGCAGATGTGCTGGGTAGAGTAATCTGTTTATCTTTAGCATTTGGCATTTTAATTATGATGTGTCTTGGTGTGGGCTTGTTTGGATTCATCATGTTTGAGACTGACTGCATTTCCTCGGTTTGTATGTCTAGTTTCTTCACCAGGTTGGAGGAGTTTTTCAGTCATTAGTTCCTCAAATAGGGTTTCAAATTTTTGTTTTTTTGCTGTTTTTTCTTTCCTTCTGGTACACCTATGATGCAAATATTGGTAAGCTTTGATGTTGTTCTAGAGGCCCCTTAAACTATCTTCCCTTTTTTGGATTTTTTTTTGTTTGTTTTTGATGTTCTGTTTGGGTGTTTTCTGCTGTCTTGTCTTTCAAGTCACTGACTCAGGCCTCTGCTTTATCTAATCTACTGTTGATTCCCTCAAATGTATTCTTCATTTTAGTTACTGTATTCTTGATTCTTGACTGGTTCTTTTTTATGTTTCACATCTTCATTTCTGTGTTTCCTACCTCTTTGTTGAAGTTCTTTCTGAGATTATTGAGTATCCTTATAAGCAGTGTTTTGAACTCTGCCTCTGGTAAATTGCTTGTCTTTATTTTATTTAGTACTTTTTTCTGGAGCTTAGTTCTGATATTTCATTTGGGGTATGTTTATTTGTCTCTTCATTTTAGCTGCTGCCTCCCTGTGTTCATTTCTATGTATTAGATATAGCTGCTATGTCTCCTGGCCATGGTAGAGTAGTATCCTGTGTGATCCAATGGTGCAATCTCCTTGGTAACCTAAACTGGGTCCTCCAAGTGTGTCTCTTGTTTGAATTGAATATGCCCTTCTGTTGTAGTTGAGCCTTTATTGCTGTTGATACATCAATAGGAAGAATTGATCTTCAGGCTGATTTGCTGTGAGGACTAGTCAAGACTGCAATGGAGAAGCTGATGTGGAGGGGCTGAACCTACAGATCAGGATTTGCTTTAGCTGGGTTCTGGTGCCATTTCAATGTACCCTTTTGGTGTCTCATTTGTGCAGGTGTTTAGGTGGTGCTCTGATGTTATGTGAAGTGGCCACCACATGTGCTGGTTCTGGGATTTCTAGGGAAGAACTCTCTTGTAGGTCAAGTTCAACTATTGCTTGTGCCTTGCCAGGGGCCACTTGGTATGAGCTGCAAAGTGATCTGCAGATTGTTGTCACTTTTGCTGGGGTTGGAGCTGCCTGGGAGAAGCTAAACTGCAAACCATGGCTGGCTGTCACTAGTCTGATGTGTAAGGCTGCTCAAATAGGGTAAAGCACAGGCCAAGGCCAGGCGCTGGTCATTTGGGCTTTGTGAAACATTGAGAGATTTTAGGAAAGTCTGCAGCATGAGCCAAGGCAGGCCATTTAGATGAAAAATCAATGTAAGTGGATTGGGTAGGCCCATTCATTGAAGGCTAGGTCTCAAGGAATCACCAGTGTGGGTCAGACAAACAATATTAGTCATGTTGATGGAGACTCAGATGTGATGGGTACCTGTGTATGCACACTGGAAGGAAGAGAGAGCTCAACAAAGAAACAACAGCTTTGCCAGCATTTCTGTCTGTTCCTCAAGTCCTTACCCTTAAACCAGGTAATTGAATTCCTCCTCATATGTACCTAGTGCTTTTTGAGCTGCTGCTTTATTACAGAAACTCAAAGCTATTGAGTCTGTCAATGAGTAAATCAGTGTACAGACCTTTTAAGAAGAATGTCTGGGATTGCAGTCCTTGGTCTCACTCAGCTACATTCTCCACTGGTTTTCACAGCCAGAGTTATGGGCACTTCTCTCTCCAGCACTAGAACTATGGGCTGGAGCCCTTGGGACCCCTCATTCCTCAGAGGGTGACCTCTATAGGTGAGATATCCTTCTCAATTTTTAACAGTCACATGTGGGTTTGGGATCAGCCCTTTCTGCATCTATGCCCCTCCTACCAGTTTTGATGTGATTTCTTTTTTATATCTTTAGTTATAGGGCTTCTGTTCAAGTAGACTTCAAACAATTCTCAATAATTGTTATGTAGTTTAGCTGTAATTTCAATGTGGTCATTAGAGGAGGGAAACAAATGGTTTACCTACTGTGTCATTTCAACAGAAGTTTCCTCTGCATCTCTTAAGTTTTATTTTCTAAAGATTTTCATTAAAATATAGCTAACATACAAAGCTATATTAGTTTAGGTATACTTAATAGTTGTTCAATATTTATATATCTAAAAAAGTAATCACCATGATAAGACCAGCAACCATCTGACACCATTCCACACTGTTACAGTATCATTGACAGTATTACCAATGCTATACAGTATATCTCCATGACTTAGTTATGTAATACCTGGAAAATTGAACCTCTTACTCCCCTTCACATTCCCCCTAACTTTTTAAAATTTGCAATTACAGTTGACATTCAATGTTATTTTATATTAAATTTAGGTGTGCAGCATAATGGTTAGACATTTATATAATTTAAGAAGTGATCCCCTTAACTAGTCTAGTACCCACTTGGCACTATAAATAGTTATTACCATATCTTTGACTATATCTCCTCTGCTTTACATTACATCCCTATGATTAATTTGTTCCTAATATTTGTAGTTCTTAATTTGTTCACCTTTTTTACTGTGCTCACCAACTGCCTTCCATTTATCATCCCTAGTACCCATCTGGCACTATACATACTTATTACAATATTATTGACTATATTCTTTATGCGATACCCTATATCTCCATAAAACTTTGTAACAATCAAATTGTTTTTCTTAATTCCTTCCCCTTTTTCACCAACACTCCCATACCCCCTCTCATTTGGCAACCACCAAAATGCTTCTTGTATCTATAAGTTTGTTTCTGTTTTGTTTATTTTGTTTTTAGATTCCACATGTAAACAAAATCACATTACATCTGTCTTTCTCTGTGTGACACTCCACTCAGCACAGTATACTCTAGGTCCATCTGTGCTGCCACAGAAGACAAGGTCCCATTCTCTTCCATGGCCAAGCAATATTCTATTGTATATATGTACCACATTCTCTCTATACATTCATCCATCGACAGGCACTCAGGATGCCTCCACATCTTGGCCATTGTAAACAATGCTGCAATGAACATATAAACACACACGTCCCCTTGAAGCAACTTTTTGATTATTTTTCGGATAAATACCCAGAAGTAAAATTACGGGGTTTTTCTTTGTCTCTTGTTATAGCCTTTGTTTTAAAGTCTAATTTGTCTGGTGTAAGTATTGCTGACCAAGCTTTTATGTTTTGTTTTGTTTTTTATTTTCATTTTCATGAAATAACTTTTACCATCTCTTTACCTTGAGTCTGTGTGTGTCTTTCAATCTGAAGTGAGTCTCCAGTAGGCAGGATATGTAAGGGTTTTGTTTTCTTATCCACTTAGCCCTCCTATGTCTTTTGATTAGAGCTTTCAATCCATATACATTTAAAGTGACTGTTGATAGATATGTAGCTACTGTCATTTTATTATTCATAATTTTATTATTTTTCTTTTCTATCTTAATAAAATCCCTCTACCATTCCTTATAATACTGGTTTGATGGTGATGAACACCTTTAGCTTTTTATTTTCTGAGAAGCCCCTTTATCTGTTCTTTAATTTTAAATGATATCTCTGATGGATAGAGTACCTTTGGTTATAGGTGTTTGATGTTTATTACGTTGAATATTTCATGCCAATCTTTTCTGGCCTGCAAGGTTTTCTGGCCTGCAAAATCAGCTGAGGATCCAAGATAGTGGAGTAGATAAACACTGTGCCTGTTTCATTTCATGCACACATTAAAATTAAAACTAAATTATAGAGCCACAAACCTGGAAAACCATCTGAACTCTAGCTGAATGAAAGTTGTATAACTAATGATACCAAGAAGAAGCCTTATTGAGGGTGGTAGGAGGGACTGAAATGCAAAATGGGCTAATTCCAAACCTCTGTGTGGCAGTTGAGAATTAAGAGGAATATCTCTGCCATGGAGGTTGCCCCCAGAGTATCAAGGGGCCTCAGTCTCACACCAGATTCCCCAGCCCAAAGTACAAATGCTGGGAATAGAAGCCCCACAAATGTAGCTGCAAAAATAGTGGGGATTCCAACTGTCCAGGTGGGACTCAAGACTGCAGGTAACTCAGATGTCTTCTCAAAGTTCCTGCACACAGACTCAATCACTCTCAGGCACTCACCATGGGCTCTGGCAGAAGGATGATGACTCCAAGGACATTGAAGGCATGCAGGGGACAGACTGAGGGGTGTAACTTTGGGGAAAGGGATGGAAGACAGTTGCTACTTTTTCTGGGCAAAGTCCTCCTCCTGAGAAGCCAGGGGGCAGGTACCATCTTTCCTGAGTTTCACCCTTCTCCACACAGCCAAATAAATCTAAATCTGATTTGTCTGGTGAGCTCCACTTACTTCATCCTACTGACTCACTGGGACTTTACCCTACCCAACTCCCCCAACACCTGAGGCAATTTCTCTGGTGAGAAACCAGCCCTGCTTCCATTGCAATCTTTCTTGGAAAACTATCAGAATCTGCAAGCCCCAAGTGGATGATGACTGGCCTCAGTATGCTCTGAGACCTTTGCTGAGTAGCACCAGGCACAGCAGAGGCACCCAACAAGAATCTATAGGAGTATCCAGTGCATGTGACCAGGGCCCCACAAGTGCATCTACTACGTAAGCCTACTCAACAATACTGACAGACATAGCAGATCTACCTAATACATAGAAACAAAAACAAATTTAAGCAAAATGAGGAAACAAAGAAATGCATCTCAAATAAAAGAGCAACAGCAAACTCCAGAAAAAGAACTAAACAAGATGGAGGCAAATAGACTTATTAGATACAGAGTTCAAAACAATGATTATAAAGATGCTTAAATAACTTAGAGAACTTCAACAAAGAGAAAGCAAGCATAAAGTTGGACATACAAACCATTAAAAAGAATCAGGCAGAAATAAATAATACAATAACTGAAATAAAGAATGCAATAGAAGGAATCACCAATAGACTAGATGAAGCAGAGGCTCAAATCAGTGATTTCATAAACAATGTAGAAGAAAAAAACCAATTCGAGCAGAAAAAACATTCAAAAAATTAGGATAGTTTAAGAAACACCTGGGGCAACATCAAGCATAACAACATTCATATCATGGAGGTACCAGGAGGAGAAGAGAAACAGCCAGGGATGGAGTACTTAATTGAAGAAATAATGACTGAAAATTTCCCTAACCTGGTGAAGGAAATAGACATGAAATTCCAGGAAACACAGATAGTCTCAAACAAGATGAACCCAAATAGGACCACACCAAGATACATTATAATTAAAAAGGCAAAAATTAAAGACAGAGAGAATCCTAAAAACAGCAAGAGAGAGGCAACTAGTAAGTTATAAGGGAGCTCCCATAAGACTGTCAGCTGACTTTTCAACAGAAATTTTGCAGTCCAGAAGGGAGTGGCAGAAAATATTCAATGTGATGAAAAGCAAGGAACTACAATCAAGATTTCTCTACCCAACAAGGATATCATTCAAAATTGAAGAACAGATAAAGAGCTTCCTAGAGAAGAAAAAGCTAAAGGAATTCATCACTGCCAAATAAGTATTACAACGAATGTTAGAGGGACTTTTTAAATATGGGGGGAAGAAAAATTATGAATGATAAAATAACAATAGCTACAGATCTACCAACAATTACATTCAATTTAAATAAATTAAAAGCTCCATCAAAGACATGGAGGGCAGTGTGCTAAATAGAGTGTCAGACCGATAAAGACATATGCAATTTGATTTTGCTTATATATGGAATCTAAAGAAATAAATAAATAACAAAACAGAAACTCATAGATACAGAAAGTATTAGGTTGGTTGCCAGATGGGATGGGGGATGAGGATGTAGGTGAAAAAGGGGGAAGAGATTAAGAAGTACAAACTCGTGGTTTCAAAGTGGTTATGGGGTTGTAGAGTATAGCATAAATATTGTACTGAATAATATTGTAGCAATTATGTATAGTGTCAAATGAGTAATAGATTTGTTGGGGTGATCATTGGGAGAGTGTTGGGGTCAAGGTGAAAAAGCAAAGAAATTTAGTACAGATTGGTAGATTGGTGGTTCCCTGGTGGTATAGTGGCTAGGCTTTGGTGCTGTCAATGCTGCAGCCTGAGTTCAATTCCCAGCCAGGGAACCACCAAAAAAACAAAAAACAAACAAAAAAATGGAAGATATAAAATAGTCATGGAGATGTAAAGTAAATCATAGAGAATGATATGGTAATAACTATGTATAGTGCCAGGTTAGTGTTAGAGAAGTCAGGGGGATCACTTCTTAAATTATACAAATATTTAACCACTATGCTGTACACCTAAAATTAATATAAAATAATATTGAATATAAAAATAAAAGATGTGGTACATATATACAATGAGTTATTTCTTACCACAAAAAAGGAGGAAATCCTGTCATCTGTAACAACCTGGTTGGACCTAGAGGTTATTGTGCAGAGTGTAGTAAGTCAGGCAGGGAAAGACAAATGTCACATAATTCCTCTTATATGTGGAATCTAAGGAAAAAATAAACAAACAAAACAGAAACAGATATATAAATACAGAGAACATTTTGATGGCTACCAGATGATAGGGGAGATGCAGGGATGGATGAGAGAAGGAAAGAGATTAAGAAATACAAGTTCATAGTTATAAACTACACACAGGGATGTAAAGGCATACAGTCAAGAATATTGTCCAGTATTCATTGCACTGCTATTCACAGTGGCCAAGACATGGAAGCAACCAAAGTGCCCTTCAATAGATAACTGGATAAAAAAAGCTGTGTTACATATATATAATGAAATATTACTCAGCTATAATAAAAGACTAAATACTATCATTTGAAAAAATGGACGGCCCTCAAAAATATCATCCTAAGCAAAATAATCCAAACAGAAAAAAACAAGAACCATATGACTTCACTCCTATGTGAAATATAAAACTGAAAACAACAAAGAAGAAAAAAACCCATGGACACAGTCAATAGTCTAGTGGTTACCTCAGGACAAGGGGGAGGGAGTGGGAAAAGTGGGAGGGGGTGGGAAAAAAGAGACGGGGAGCCAAATACGTGGTGATGGAGAGAGAACTGACACTGGGTGGTGAAAACATAATGCAACACATAGACGATGAACTGTAAAATTGTACACCTGGAATCTATGTAATTCTTCTTAACCAATGTCATCCCAATAAGTCTAACAATAAAAAACGTAAAAAGAATAAAAGCAAAATAAAACAAAAAACCAAACAGAACTGCATTTATTATCTTAAAATTTCTCTGTATGGGTTAGTTGGGCCCTGTCTCAGGGTATTACCAAGATTGCAATCTAAACTGAGGTTAGAGTTCTCTTCCAACAAGTTCAGTGGTTGTTGGCAGAATTGTATTCCTTAAGTCTACAGAACTAGGATCTCAGTGACAATAGGTTGCACTGCCATATGACCCTCTCAACAATATGCCAATTTTCTTCATCAAAGCCAAAAGCAGAACTCTGTTACTGTTTTTTTGTCCCTGTTAAGGGTTTATTTGATTAAGTCAGGTTTATCATGAGTTATCTCCCTCTTGGTCAACACAAAGCCAACTGATTAAGAAACATTATTACATCTAAAAAAATTTGCTTACTATATAATATGACATAATCACGGTAGTGCTATCTTACTTTATTTATAGGATCTACATTCATTTGGGGAAGGAATAATATAAAAATGTCATAGATTAGGGTTCTTCTTAGAATTTTGTCTATCACAGGAAAAATAAAATATTTCTTCTACTTCAATCTTTCTTTTCTGATTTTCCTAAAAAGTAAAGTCAAAATAAAATTGAACAAAATATCACATTATTTCAGTAAATAAAGTGTGACTTCTCCAGCTTACATGAGGTCTACATAATGAGGTCATTATATTATAATATCACAAATAAGTAATTTAAATTTTGCTTGATAATCTATCTATAGTACAGTATTAGAATATATGTTTGCAAAAGTGTAATAAAATTTTCAATGTATTGTCGGTGTTATATAAATAAAAATGTCTTAGATTTTGAACATTTCTTATATTTTAAATAATATGATTTAAAAAGGACTTAAATTGTAATTGTAAAACATTCTGTGAAATGTTGCTCTCACTTTCAAAGAGAAAACTCAATCAACAAAGTTAGAAATAGGAAAATGTATGTCATTTATGGATTTTGCTTATTCAATAAAAATTTCAAAAGAAATTAAATAAATACTGGAAATTAAGTTAAGAGTTTATAAAATTTGTAAACTGGCCCGGGGAGAATATGTGTATTTATAAATGTAATACTTTGAGTTGATAAAATATCAAAAATTTTCAAATGGTAGACCTCTTGTTATGGTAAAAGAAAAAGAAAAATAGTAGCTAAAATATCACATACACACACACAAAACAAAAAACAATCATGAGTAAACTATTCAAAATAAGGAAATAGCAAAATATTTTATGCCATATATTCTTCAAAAATGGTTTCTAGGAAAAGGTATTGGTATATGCTATGAAAACAAGTGCAATTGTTACTACCCGCCAAATATTATATATTATAGAAAAATACAACTGTGTAAAATTTTGAATATCTCACCATTGTCACCAATTTGGACCTAGAGAAAAATTATGGAAACATGAACAGTAGCACAAAGTTTTCTCCTCACCAACATGAACAAGAATTACAGTATAGTTGTTATCACATATTGTTATGTATTATTATAATAATACAGTAATTATCATTGTAATTATAAAAAAGAATATTGTAATAACTATGATGTGAGATGGGTGGCATGTTTATCAGGGTGATAAGTTAAGTTATATAAATGTCCCATCACTATGTTGTACACCTGAAACTAATATAATATTGTATGTTAAATGTCATTTTAAAAAATGAAATTATTTTTACAAAAAGAAAATAATAAAAATATTAGCTGGCAATTTTATGAGAGCTTCATTGTAAGTTACTAGTTGCCTTTTTTCTGCTGTTAAGATTCTCTCTTTGTCTTTAACCTTTGCCATTTGTGTAAGGCAGGGTCACAGTGGAGCTCACTAGACCAATTCAGATTCAGATTTGGCATGTGGAGGAGTCCACAACATAGGAAATATGGCAGTCACCTGCCAGCTACAAGGGAGGAAGACTCTACACAGAGAAAACAGTGACTGCCCTTCAGCCCTTGCCTTGATGGTACAAACTTCAGTCTGCCCCTTCTATGTCTCCAATGCCCCCTGAGTTACTGTCCCTCCATTATATATAGCCCAGGGTGAGTCTTGTAAGCAATTGATTCTGGGTTTGCGACAGCCTTCCATCCCACCCAGATGGTTGTAATGGCCATGGATTTTTTACAGTCAGATGTTGTGGAAGCTACTCTTTCTGGCACCTGTACTCCAGACTGGGGTGCCTTGTGTGGGTCTGGGGTCCATCGCTCCTTTAGGGCGATTCTCTGTGTTCAGATATCACTCCTGATTCTCAACAGAGAGGTTTGGGGTTCAGTCTGTTTCATGTCTCTCCCCCTCCTACCAGTCTTCATGTGGCTTCTTCTTTATATCTTTAGTTATAAAACTTCTGTTCAGCTAGACTTCAGATAGTTCTCCAGGTTGCTTGCTCTATAATGTAGTTGTAATTTTAATGCATTCATGAAAGGAAGCAAGTACAATGTTTATATACTCCACCATCTTGGATTCCTCACTTACATGGTTTTTGTAGATACCTTTTATCAGGTTGAGAAAGTTTCCTTCTAGTCCTAGTTTGCTGAGAGTTTTTATTTTGAATAAAATTTGAACTTTCTCAAATGTTTTTGTCTGCATTTATTAAGGTGGTCTTATGTTGTTTTTACTTCTTTATTCTTTTAATATAGTGATTTACACTGATTGATTTTCAAGTGGTAAACCAGTCTTGCATTCCTTGAATAAATCTCACGTTGCATTCTTTTTCTATATTGCAGGTTAAATTTTCTAATATTTAAGACTTTTGCACCTATAGTTTTCAGTTCCTTCTTCATTTCTTGTCCATGAGGACTTTATACTTTCTGTGAGCCTATTTATGCTTTTAAAAGTGTGCTTGACAAATATTATTCAAAATTTTCTGGTGTTTGTTAGTGTGTATGTTCATATCATGGGAATCAGAATTAAAAATATGCCATTTTCTTGTACTAGATTTTTTAATAGAAACCTAATTGTTTGGCTGGAACATACAGGAAATAGTAGGCATATAATAGGTTGAAACATATTTATGGGTTTCAAATATTAGTTCTGCCATTTCTTTTGGACATATACCTTCTTTTGTTCATTCAAAAAATATGTATTGAAGTCCTACATTCCAGTGTGTAAGTTAGTAATATGTGCCGATTATGAAGAAAATATATTAGGCTGAAGACCTAGAGATTGAGTGGCAGAGACTTGGTTATTTTGTATAGGTCATCAGAGTTTTCTCTGATAAGTTACCATTTCAACAGAGACCTACAAAAACAAAGAAGCAAACTTTTCAGAAAAGCATTTGTAGCAGAGGCACTCATAAGTGCAAATGCCCTTAGATGGGGATATATATTACTGTTTAAGAAAAAGTTCAGAAACCAGATGGGCTAGAGAAGAGTAACTGAAGGAGAGAGGAGTAGAAGATTGAGTTGGTATTGAGAAAGTAACAATAGGCTCTGATATGGATTTTAAATTTCACATTGAGTGAGATAGGAGCCATGAGAGAGTTTATGAGCAGAGATATAATACAATGTGACTTTTATTTAACAGAATTTATCTGGGGTTGCTGTGTTCAAAAACCACCATAAGAAGCAAAGGTGTAAAGCAAGTTAGATAAGGAGTATAATGGTAGAAGTGTGAAAAATGGTTATATTCTCAATATATTTTTATAGTGGAGCTGATGGATTAAATGTATGGTTTTTTAAATGAGAGAAATCAAAGGCATTTCTAGGCTTTTTGACCTGAAAAACTTAAAAAGTGGAGTTATTATTTTCCAAAATAGGAAAAGAATGCAGGGGGAGCAGGTTTAGAGATGGTACAAATCAAGAGATGTCAAGTAGACATCTAGACATACAAGTATTAGCTTCATGTGAGGGATTGAGACTAAAATTTTAAGCTGTACTTGTTTCTATGTGTGTAAAATATGGAGGGTAATTGGACACAACACACAGAGTTTTGCATTAAATGAGATCACATATATAATAAAATACTGCTGTGCCTAGAATACAGAATGTATTCCATAAATGGTAACTATTATTGTAAAACTGGAAGAGAATTGATGCCAGACTTTGGAGCAAAGGTCCTTGATCATTGTCTAAGGAACTAAACTTTGTTCAGAAAGCAACAATGAACCAATGAAAGTTTTTGAGCAGGAAAGTGACATTATCAAAATGGTAGAAGCATTACACAGGGATAAAAAAGAATGAGTATTGAGAATAAACTGCTTGATTCGATGGAAAATAAGTCACTAGAAACCCCAAAAAGATGATGGCTTCAGTGGTAAGGAAGAATGTTTTATAATACAAGTGGATTAACAAATTACAAGGTAATTTGTAGGTGAGGAATTAGAAATAAAATAATGAAAGGGAAGAAATGAGCAAATAAAGAAGTATCCAAATAAAACAAAGATGCTAGGTTAGCTTTAAGGAGATAAGCTAACCTATTAGCTAACCTTTCCAAATCCTTGCCCTGCGGTGTTATTACTTCTAAACTCTTGGAGTGAATAGATCTAGGAAAAACATATCTATATCTATTTATCTATCTATCTAAATTTATACTGATTTTTTTAATTTGAATTTAATATTAGAGGCTTGCTTTTACATTATTTTATACTTACATCTCTTCTTGTTCCATAAAAATCTTGGTTCCTAGTAACATTAATATATTTATTTATTTGCTTTATCCTACATGCACAAATATAATGTACTATTGACAATAAATTGACTAAGTAAAACTTATGATTACTTTGCAGTTCTTCTTGTCCTTAGATTGTATCTACTAATGATTTATATGAAGGCCGTCCAGCCATTGAGAACATGTATATGGCTGGATATTTTCTGGAAAGCCCTCTTAGCAAACTCTGTTAAAAATTTTTAAAGAAATTTAAATTTTCTCTCTTGTTTGTTAAAAATGTGATATTTTGTTAGATTCATTTTTTTCTATTTGTATTAAATATTAAGATTCTATTTTTCATCCATTTTTATTAAATTTTAGTATTTAAACATTTACATGTTAAAAAGTAAAAAAAATCTCTAAAATGTTACCATTATAATCCAGACATGTCCAATCTGCAACCAAGGATGGCTTTGAATACAGCCCAACACAAATTCTTAAAACATTACGAGATTTTTTTTTGCAATCCTTTTTCTTTTATTTTTTACTTTTTAGCTCATCAGCTATTGCTAGTGTTACTTTATTTGACATATAGCCCAAGACAATTCTTCTTCCATTGTGGCCCAGGGAAGCCAAAACTTTGGGCACTCATATGTTAGATATTCTATTTCTATCCTTTATATCCATTCTCCACTAATGCTCATGGATTCTGTCTTATGTTTTCTCTATTTGTTTTTGTAAGAAAAAAATACATACATAAATTTATATGTATATTCTTATTTGTTACCCAAAAAGTAGCATGCCATATTTGCACATTTTCTTTTTTATTTAATAATATATAATATATCCTGAAAATCAAACAATATCAATTATGAACTGTGCCTCATTCTTTTATAAAGCTGTCTGTACTCTGTTGTACTCCATGTCTTAAAATCATTTATCTCTCTCATGATACCTAGCACTATTTCAGAGTGGTAGTAGATAAATTACAAATATTTTGTGATCGGCTAAATAAAATAATAATGGTCTAAATGGCAGCATAAGCTACTATGATTT
Organism: Lyroderma lyra; assembly: GCA_004026885.1. NCBI lineage: Eukaryota > Metazoa > Chordata > Mammalia > Chiroptera > Megadermatidae > Lyroderma > Lyroderma lyra. The sequence goes on along the minus strand of PVJL010006788.1, from coordinate 71,487 downwards.
GATTTGCAGAACAACATCCTTCAGTAAAATTAAGTTCCTTAAAATTGATTAAAGTAGTTAAAGGCAATTTTTCCTAAATATCTGAGGAATTACAGGGGGAAAACAGCAGTCTAGATTAAGTTCAGTATTCAATGTAGCAAAACTCACTATCAGAAAATTTTAGAAGCTGAAATATTAGAATGAATGTTAGTCCAATATTAGAAGACTTTTTTGCAATACCACTTACAGAGTTAAAATGTTTACCCATCTGAGAACACTTTTTTCACAATGACACCACCAAAGTGTAATATAGTAGTAAATTTCCTTAACATTTACTGAGCTCTGTTTTTCCCCTCAATGGTGGACTTTGGCACAAACTGTGCCTTTAACTGTAGTTATCACCAAGTTTAATTTTTAAATATGTAGAAAAGCATATGTATTCACTGGCAAGCTTTTCTACTGAATGTTAAAAAATATTTAGTTCATATTAAAACTTTAACATATGCTCTGATGCTAGGGCACATTTTAACTGTCCTCAAAAACTTCATTCAAATTTTTATACATTGAATATAGTGTTTCATGCACTACTCATAACAACCCAGCTTGGGACAAAACACTTTGCTTTTCAAAGTGTGATTGGGAAGACCTAGTCTAGAGCCTTGCTACTTAAAGTGTGGTTCAGAGAGCATCATCATCATCATCATCATCATATGGGAGTTTGTTAGACATGTAGAATCCAGAACCCCACCCCAGATCTATTGAGTCAGAATCTGTATTTTAACAATATTGCTCATGTGATTCGTGGTATACATTAGAGATTAGGAAGCACTAATGTAACATTTGCATGAGAGAGTCAACAAGTAAAAAGAAATATCCCAGCAAATCAGCAAGTGGATGATGTTTATCACATTTGTTGCTACTGGAAGTGGTGGGGGAAAATAATGATGGAATGGAGTCACTGCATAAAGTGATAAAAGAGGGAATAGTAAAGAACAGTTATTTATATTGTACTCAAACCAGAAGTCTTGCCCTGCCAAAAAGCCAGAGAGATTTGGAAAATCCCTCCCACTGCACCTAAATGGAGTGAGGAGACGTGGAAGTAGAAAAGGAACAGATACAGATAACAATGTGGAAGATAAATGATATTAGAAAATCAGGGCATAAATTAGTGATAAAGGAAGGATTATGAATAAGTGACTGGTTAAGACCAGCCTGCAGTGCAATCAGTAATATCCAGCTCAGAGGATCTGGCTTCCAGCACAGTAAAATCTTTCCCTTCCTCCTGATTTACTCGGCAGTCTTCTGAAGACCTTCACATACCTGACGATAACAGAGATTTTATTAAATTTTGTCCTTGATATGCAACCCACAAATACACAATACAAATTGTGTATTCTTTTGATTAATCAAACCTCTTCCCATAATGTCTTAAGAGTGCTTTGTGTGTTTGAGTGTGCGGAGGAGGGCAAGGGGAGACAATAAAATAAGTATTTATCCCTAGACCTAACAAGAAAAATGTACCAGTGAGAAAGTGAGTGAAGAGAAAAAGATGTTCCCCAACTTACTACAGGACCCCCAGTTTGTGCTTGACCAAAATAAGTGTGAGTTACATCATTAAACTCAGAATTGGTAGGCACCACTGAAACCCATTGCCATTCACATTATTATGTCTTTATGACTTCCAATTCAAGACCATGAAACCCGTCCCTTCTCCTCCAAGAGTGGGGAGTTGCCAAAATCTGAACTGAATCATCTAAATTTGCTACAATTTTTACTCAAGGATTACAGAGTTTAGGTTGCCAGTTGCAAGAGAGAATGAGATATTGGATGATGTTAGGAAATGCAATATTTCCTCAAAACAGAACCAGGCCATGAAGATGGATCATGTTCTACCTTCTATTCTACCTGAAAAGAGATTTATTTTCTTTCAATTTTGCAATAATTTATATTGTTTGAGGCTTTGCCCTCCCTCTCCTCCTCCATAGCTCTCTTTTGAATCCTTGTTTAGAATCATGAGGAGGGAGGGAGGCATATTTTACCTGAATTTTCAATAACCCTATCAAAGAAAGAAAACCCCCAAGAAAATATTAAGACCATGTTTGTGCACATGAAATAACATGGTGTTTACCTAGTGATTTATTTTAAAAAAAACAAACAAGTAAATTAGTTTCACAGCAATACTAAAATTGGTTTTCTCCCAGCACAAAACCGTGAAGATATTTGTAAATAATTTATCTTTCTAAGTTGTCATGTGGCAAAAGACCCCTTGCTGTGCAGCAGGCTTATCTTGCTACTTACTTAGAGAGAATTATGTGATTAAATAGAGACCTGAAAAGTTTTGAACAAGCACTGAAGAAGAAAAGATTTCCTCTTCAAGCCTTAATGAAGTGTGCTCATTCCTCCTCCAACATCAACTTAGCCTTGTGTAGTTTGTTTTCTCGCGGGTTAATCACTGACCAGAGCTGCAGTGCGGACCACCAGTTTCCAATAAACCATAAAAGGCCTATCAGCATCCATTGTGCTTTTCTGTAGGGCTTAGCAGTCAGCAGCTGAATAAACCTGTTCAAAGTCAGAACAGTCAAGCAGGAGAGCAGAGGCCCAAACAGTGCCTCGTGAATCCTGAAAAGCAAATTAATTTATTAGGATATAATTGATAGCATGTGCAAATACACTAGCCAAAAACTCCCATGCTAATTTTGGCATAATTAAATATGGAGCTGATAAAGAATAGTGTTCTGGGAAAGAAACATTATGGTAAATATTCAATTATTACTTACTGTATCTTATACTTGCTATGTTATATGCTGGCCAATGCCTCTGCTTTCAGTATTTAGAGGTAATCCAGAGGAAAGGAAAAGACCTAACAAACTGTCATTCCTCTGAATTAAGTTCTAAATAAAGCATGTTGCAAGTGAAATATGCCAAGAAAAATAATTACTTGAATATGCAGAAAAAGGAGAACATAAAATCTATCCATTATATTTTCATGTAAATGAACATGGTCTTTCTTCTTTGGAGAATTTTTATATTTGTGAGTCTACTGAAAGCCTCTGTGCAAATGTTGTATAAACTAGAGCTTCCCTTATATATTAATTAATTAGTTAATTAAGTAATTAATACCACCTGCCAAGATAAAGACAGTACAACAAGCTACTCGAATACTACAAAACAAACAAACCTTCAGCCTATGTGCTGCTGGCTGTATGGGGGTTCCTCTGGAACTGGCTCTTTTGTTCCTCCCCTTTCCCTCAAACTTGCTTAGGAAATTACTGCCAAAAACAATGCTCCCAGAGGGTTGGGACCTAAGATTTAGTGGTCTTTCCAGACTCACAATGCAGTAACATCTCCATCAAGCATTTTCTGATGTGGTCATTAGCTACTGGCACCACAGGTTAAGAAAACAAAACAAGAGGTGGCGGGAAATATATTCCCTGGTAAAAATAAATAAATAACACCTTGATGACCAGCTTGGTTGACTAGACTTTTGAAGTCACAGCATCAGTATGCACAGCGAATTTCAAATGTGTAAATTGTGATTTCTTTTTTCACCAAAGGGTCTTTGAAGCAACCTTTGAAGATGGGAGAGACGGTCCTTTTTGTGCTTATAAACAAAGGTGGCCTCCCTAATCATCACATTCTCCCCTAACCCCTAAGGCTTATATGTGAGGGAAAGGCAGACACTTTCATTTCCTACATTCATCAACATGGATTTTCTTCTGGGAAGTCTCAGATCTGCGGAGAGTTCATTGTCACTTTATGTTTATCTTCCTAAACAGTAGCGCCTTCTAACACATTTCAACTGCTTGTCACCAGTTGTGTTGTTAAAGGGCTTGGACTTTCCAAACTATGTGCTACTGGTTAGTATGTGACATGATCCTAAAGAAAGAGATAATACGAGGCTTCCCCCATCTGCTCTGGTCAGTTTCTTTTTCCCAGCTGGCATCAGTGTGTCATTTCTATTCTCCACACCCTTGGAGTTTCTGACAGCTAAAGCCACTAGATAAATGATCATTCTAGGTACATTTGTGATGCATGATATGCCATAGAAAGCAACCAATATTCGAGAGATCCTTAGTATCACTTTAGATATTAGAATATGGGATTCATATGTGTATCATCTACATGTTTTCTTTCAGGACCCTGACGAGTTTTAAATCCATTTGAGATTGTTTATTACAGCTTTGAGTATCATATGCATTTAAATCAACAGATTTTGTGTTTTTAAGGCCTATATGATCACCTCTGCAGCAGAGTCCTGACAGGGCCATATGGTCTTCAGTAAGCAAATAACTATGATAGATATCTTCCAAACTAAACAACACTTTCAAAAAGTAAAACAATTTTAATCCAACTAGCAGAGAATCAATTTACATTTTCCAAAGTAATTCAGACTGAAAAATCTAAGGACACTTAAAAAAAAATAAACTCCGGCAATTAAGTGACTTTTAAAAATAGACCTGGCTTATGGGGAAACTTTACAACAGAGAGAACCTATGTACTATGAAGGGGAAGAAGTATAGTCATTAGCAAATAAGAGACTGGATTATGAAAAATGTCTGCAACTCACAAACCCCGGCTGAAGAAAACACCAGTGTGCAGGGCCAAAAAGGAACCATTGGGATCATTAGTCTGTGTCCTGTTATTGGCAACTTTCCAGTGGCTACTTTATTCTGGGGAGTCTTGCAATGCACACGCCTTAAACTTGGGTTTTGCTCATAATTTGCTGTTTTAAAGCAGTTTATTTCTCTCACCTGCATACCCCATAGGGAAAGAACTGATTGCTTTAATTCTAACATTGGAGTGAAACTCATTCATGAAACTTTGTGACTGTGTGATTCAAATGAAGGCTTCTCTTTCCTCTTTTTGTTCTCACAAGAAAATCAATTCACTTGAAGAGCCTCTTAATCCCATTTTTGCAATCAACAATTGCCACTTGTATATGCTCTAATAGATTAAGAAGTGGGATGATGCGGTTGTCTGGTCTAATTCAACCCTATTCAGGTAGCTGCAGCCCGAGACACTTTGTAGTGCCAAGTGCAGAGCTCTGACAGGAAGACTTTTGCTATCATAATTTCCTGTGGAGCTATGCACTGCCCCCACTGAGGAGCCTGAATTACTTTGAATTAGGCTCAACAATCACAGAGAGTCAAAATCAAGCAAGGAACAATAACCAACTCTTTGAGCATGACTTGCATGGATTATTTTTTCTTTGCAGTAGCACAGAAAGGAGGAATTTCAAAATGCACATCTATTTAAATGACAGCAACCTGCCATAAATCAAGCATGAAACAAAAGAGAAAACAGTTGAAGTGAAAGGTAAGTTGGAATGAAGGAAAAGTTAGTCAAAACAGTTTTCAAAACTTCATAGTTTGAGCCTGTGAAAAAGTTTAGGCCTACCCGATCACCCTGACAACCGAAAGCAAGCCCACGTTCGATAACAACATCAGAAAGGGGCTGTTTTGTAAGGATGAAGCCCTATCGCAGTCATCCTAGGTTCAAGTTTCTCTTCTGAAAACCCTTCAAAAAATAACAAAAAATAAAAATGTAAATATAAAAAGCTATCTAGCTTTTTTGGTGCTCTGGTAACAGGGAAATCTTCTCATGTGAATTTAAAATGATCTTATCATGAAGTCCATTGTAAACTCCATACAAGCATTACCTCAGGTAGGCAGTGTTTGAATCATAAAGCAACTGCTGCAAAGTCTCAGACCCAATTGGGAAAGAAACAGACATATATTTAGGCAAATTCTAAGAATCATCAAAATTGGAAACATGTGATTAAAATGTATTATTTCCAGAGATACCAGTTAAACAAAATGTTCTAGGTAGGGAAACTGAGATCTCAGTTCCTTCTCTGTAACTCCTCAATTATTATCAACATGGCCCCCAAAATGAATTAAATCTAAATAAATATAGGTCTCTCTTTTTAAGGGTTCCAATTCCTATTTCTAGTCTTTTACCTTTCTGTATTAGGAAAATAAAGGGAACAAAGAGAAAGTCCCACTAATTCAAAACTAGCAGAACAGCCAAACAACAGAGCACAACTGTTCTCTCATGCATGACTAGGATTAGGATAAAAGCAGGAAAAGACTTCGGAGAAAAAGAAAACAACAAAAGAAACAGGTGTGCTGACAAAATTTTTTTCTTTCTATTGAGGTAAAAGAGAGGAGGGGAAAAGAGGGCTGTTTTTTTAAAAGATAGAAGTAAGATTAATGAACAGAAGCAAGGGTTTTCAACTTCTGTTTTAATGTTAGCAAAATCTGGTGAGAGAAACAAAACTCAAAAGTAAGGTAGATGATAACCTAAGGCACTTTGACAATTTCCAAACTCAGAGAAGAAGCCGTGATGCTCTGAGACCTAATTTTATATTTTCAGTTTATTATTCTCTCAAATATCCAGCATGTGGGAAAATATCTCCCAACTGGATTTTTTTTCTAGCAGTTAGGAGAGGATGCAATGTGAATTCACACATTTCCTCGACAGAGGGAATTGGGGGAGGGCAGGAAAGCTTCTGCATTTGGAAATTACATTCACAAATTAAACATAATTGTTTAAAAAAGAATGTTCCTGAGGTCAATGCCACCAGTGAAGTGTCACTGGATGGCAACAAGGAGGAATTCAAAGCTCAAGCAACTGCAAACTTTGATTCAGAGCTCCTCACAAAGGTTTTCAGATCAGTCATATTCTGATGTGACTGATTAGAGGGTTAGTTAAGTAGGACACAAGTTTTTACAAGTTTTCAACCTATATCTCAAAGATTATTACCACACCTTAAAAAGGAAATTGGATTCTTTTCCTATTACTATTAGCCATCTTGAATATTTTTTCTGTCAGCTTACATAGTAGAATCACTTCTTCCAAAATATATTTAGACCATATAAGAGTCAGCAGACACAATGCCTACTCCTGCGATCCTTAATTAAACTTTCCTTACAGAACCTAGAAATTGAATAGAAAAGTTTATGTTTAAGTAGAAGTTTCTGTTGTCAGAAGAAAATGCTTTTTCTGTACATGACAGGACTGCAGAACAAATATTGGTAAGCCACGTTTGATAATATGATGTTATTATTACATGTGTATTTTCCCATTCCTCTCCCCTCTAATACACCTGAACAAAAATAACCTCACCAAATCTAAAAATAGTTTAGGTGCTGTGTGGAATATCTGCTGAAAACCTAGTGTGTGCCAATCATGTATGTGTAACCTCTTTGATGTAATCCTCTCAAAAACTCTGTGAGTTCCAGGGCAGTGTGCCATTTTGCAGTTTACTATGCTATGCTGCTTCCTTTCTGTAATTAATTCAACAAACTCTAAATTAGTATCCACTACTTTCCAGGTAATGTTAAGTTGCTAAGAATAAAATGACAACAATATAGACATCGTCTCTGTCTTCCTGGTGCTTATAATCTTGTTAAGGAAGCAAATATTAAACAATTGATGATATAAATAATCAGTTACAGTTGTGTTAAGTGCTTCAGAGAAAAAGCAGACCACTATGAGAGCTGAGTAAACCTGGTGCAGAGTGAAAAATAAGAAGACAAAGGGGAAGAGTGGCAAAAACTCTTAAAAAGAGGAAGAGGAAGTGTGAATGAAGAGAAACTTGGTGCATTTGAATAATTTTAAGAACAGTGGAGTGGAGTTGAATGACATAGGTGAAAAGTGGTAAAAAGTAAGTTGAACAGTAAATCATAAAGGGCCTAATTTATAGGCTATTTAAATATTTTTTATTTCAACTTCAATGTGACAATTTGAAATGGTTCAATGCAAGTGAGTAATATGATTAGATGGTCATTTTTCATTCTGGTGTGTAGAAAATGAAATGTAGCATGGCAAGCAGGGCTGCCATGTACAATTGTGAAGGGTGCTCATGCACAAGGAGGCCTTACTGAGGAGAAAGTAGAGGCTGAAATACAGCCTGAACTTTTCTTGTCATGCCATAAGACCAAGGTCTGGCATATGTCTACTTAAAGTGGGTTTCTAACCTATGCAAAGGCACAGTGCAGGCTAATAGTGATTCCGATTGAAAGGAAGATCAATGAGAAGGCTGTTGAAATAGTCCTTGTGTTATAATAAAATAATTGATTCAGGCCAAACCATCAATGGAAGGTTAAAACATGCATGGGGACTTGGATATTTGCATGATGCCAAAGTATTGCCCAACAGACCCCTTGCAAGACAGGAGGTAACTTTACAATAAAGGTACTCGGATGTTCCCTCATGACCTGAGTGATCCATTAATCTTAGCATCTCTAATGATGCAACAATCAGATATTATATCTCTATTGATGAAATGTAATATGAATATAAAGTCTCTGAGAATTGTACTTGCTTGCTAAGGCTGCTATAACAAAACACCATAAATTGGTTTGTTTTAACAACTAAAATTAATTTTTTCACAGTTCTAGAAGCTAGAAGTTCAAGAACAAGGGGCCAATACATTTTGTTACTCCTGAAGTGTCAGTCCTTGTCTTATAGATGACCACCTTTTTACTGTGTTCTCACATGGTCTTTCCTCTGTGCATGACCATCCCAGATTTCTCTCTGTGTATATTCTAATCTCTTCTTATGAAAACACATTGGACTAGAGCCCACCTTAACAAACTTGTTTAAATTTAATAATTTATTTAAAGGCCCTATCTCTAAATATAGTCATATTGAGAAATACTGGGAGTATGACTTCAAATATGAATTTTGGAAAGACACAGTTCAGTCCATAACAAAGATTTTTATCTTATATTTAACCTGAATCTAAAGAAGTTTTTTTAGATCTAAATCCCAGTTTACAGAATATTCTGGGGATAAAGTAACAAGTTAAACACCATAAATCAGCAATCATTAAAATGAAAGAAAAGTGAAGCTTTGTACATGAGAACTGTCTAGCTCTATTAAAAATCTCAAAGTTTAAAAAGATGGAGGTAGTTGGGGTTAGGACTAGTGCTCTAGATTAAAAGATATTACAAATGTAATCCAAGGTCCTTGATGGAATTTTCCTGGTTTGATCACATTTCAAAAATGTTTTTAGGACAATTGGAAAAGCTTGAATATAAACTGAATATTATTAATAGACATTGTTAAGAAATTATTGGTGAATTGATAGATGTGATAGTGCTATTGTAGTTATGTAGAAAAATAACTTCAGTTTTTAGAGACTTACACTGAAGTACATGTGTTTGTAATATACATTAAAATATTTTACAAAATAGATAAAGCGAATATACAAAACATTAAGAATGGTTAATATTAGCGATACATATATGGTGTACATTATACTATTCTGTCTTTCTGAGTGCTTGAATGATTTCATAAAACAATGTTAAACATGAGATTTGCCCTAAATGGGAAAAAGGAAGAAAACTGTATGGGTGAGAGATAATGATGGCTTGAGCTAGAGTGACAATAGAAATAGGAGAAAGTAAATGTGTTCAAGTAATTAAATGGGTGAAAAAATTGGGCAGAATTTGAAGAGTTATCAAGATGTGGGAAGTAAGAGAGAAGGAGGTGTCAGTGATTCTTCCCTGATTTCTGGCTAAGCAATTAAATAGACAGTGGCATCTTTACTGAGATATATAAGACAGAGAAGAAAACACTTTGGGATTGAAGATATATTCAGTTGAGGACATGTTCAATTCAATGTACCTTTGAGATGCAAGCAAACATATTCATTCTGAAGGTCAGAGAAGAAATCTGAACTGAAGATAGATGGAAATGTGAGAACTGTTACCATACAGATAGTAATCAAAGATGGGGGTGTTGAGCAAATGCTTAAGGAAAGGGTATAGGATAAAGAAAAAGAACAATAACAAAATAAATAAGAGGAGGGGGTTTGGCAAGATGGCAACCAGAAAGCAGGTCCCAAAAACTTTCCCAGAAAATACAATTAAACAGCCGGCCAGGATCTAACACAGGAAGTCCTGAGTGGCACAGAGACAACTGAGAAATCCACACATGACAAGGAAACAACTAAAGGTTAGAGAAAGAGGGATGAGAGGGAGAGAGGGAAGGGAGCAGAGATTGATCAGGACCTGACACTACCACAGCTAACTAAAAGAACTAGAAAGAAATCAGGGTGCAGCACTATATAGTGGAGGTAGAAGAACAAGTGGTGACAAGAGTGGAAGTCAGAGTGGCAGGAATGCAGAGAGACCATGAAAGAGCTGGACCTAAAAGCAGCATGTTAGAGACAGAGACTGGAAGCCAAGCTATGAGACTCTGAGTAGCAAGGAAGCTGAGGGAGGCGTTGAACTACACTAGATGGTATTAGGGTCCTAGATACAGCATCACAGCTCCTGGAGCCCTCAAGGCACAAGGCACATGTATGTGCAGCACCCTCACATGGCCTCCCCCTTGGCTCTTGGTGCACCCATATGGAGCCCTCCAGGCACCCTTGTTGTTCCCAGAGCATCATGTGCATCTCCCTTGCACATCTTCCCTCAGATTAAGGTGCACTCACGGCTCTGGATGCACTCGCTGGTTCATGCTTGCAAACATTGCCTGGAGAAGTTGCTGTGGAAATGAATGACTGAAACACAACAAAGAGTAAAACACTGGAGAAGGGAGAAAGGCTGATTTGACAACATTCGACCCGACAAACATGAACAACTTCAGTCAGCATCCCATCGACTTTTCTTGTCACTCCCAGCTTCCCCAACAAAACGTAGGAAGTGAAGCAGTCTCAGCTTGCATTTTGATGGCCTCTCCCTTCTTCCACAACATCCTCAACAAACTGCAGAAAGTAGAGAGACCATGGACCACTGCTCTCCACCTGCACACACTGGTGAAGACCAGAAATACTGTTTAAACACCTCCCCTCTGTCCCAAAACTTGGCCCTCAGTGCCACCTAGTGTTTACTCTACAGCAAGGCACCACAAAAATACTAATCAGATAAAGAAGGAGATCTCCTGGGCTCTACTGAAAATAAAGCCCTCGTGCCAAAGAAGAACACAACAGAAAATATGAGTACCTTAGGATGTAAAGCTGCTCAGAAAGAAAATGAGAAATCTCCAGAAAAGGATATTATATATATATATATAGAAATTTATCAACTAACTGACAGAGAATATAAAATAGCCATTCTAAAGGCTTGAAGAAAAATGAAAATATATTGGCAAAACACCACAGCTGAAATCAATAATCTCAGAAAGAAAATACATGAACAACAGAAACAGTTTAACAAAGAAATACAAACTATAATAAAGAATGAAATGAAAATTTGAATGATAAATAATACAATAAAATAAGTGAAAAATTAAATAACTGCCATATCAAACAAGGCCAAACCTATGGAGGAAAGAATTAATGATATTAAAGATTGAAACATGGAAACATCTTAGAAAAAGGAAGATAGGAAATACAGAATCAAAAGAATTGAAAGAACTCTGCAAGAACTATATGACTCCATGAGACAAAACAACATCAGGTTAATATGATTGGAAGAAGCAGCAGAAAACTCTACAGAGAACATACTCAAAGAAATAGTAAACGAGAACTTTCCAAACCTATGGAAAGATCTGTAACCCCAAATTCAAGAAGAAAATAGGTCCCCTAGATACCCAGACCCTATCAGATCTTCTTCTAAAAACATTGTACTGAAGATGTCAGTATCACTAAACAAAGAGACAATTCTTAAGGCAGCTAAGGGAAAAGATAACTATAAACTTTAGTGGAAAACCCTTCAGGCTGGCATCAGACTTCATAGCAGAAACTCTAGAAGCCAGAAGGGAGTAGAACCAAATATTCAAAATAATAAAAGAGTGAAACTTTCAGTGAAGAATTAATTATCCAGCAAAATTATTCTTCAGATAAGAAGGTGGAATTAAGGCCTTAGATACACAGAAGCTGAGGGTATTTACCAGCATAAAACTGGCACTTCAAGAAATACTGAAGGAGATTCTTTGACCTGAAACAAAACATCAGAATAAACAGAATAGAGGTGGGACAAAAAATTAATTAATTAATTAATTTAAAAAGAAGTAATGGTAATAGGAAATCCTCAAATATCAATCATCAATCTAAATGTTAATGGACTGAACTCACCGATATAAAAACACAAAGAAACAGACCAAATGAAAAAACAAAACCCATCTATATGGTGTCTCTGAGACACACCTCAGCCATAAAGACAAACACAGACTCAAAGTGAAAGGATGGAAAACAATACTCAAAGCAAATTGTAACCAGAGAAAAGCAGCAGTTGCCATACTGATATCTAATGAAACAAACCTCAAGTTAAAAAATTAACAAGAGACAAAGATGGACATTACATAGTAATAAAAGGCAAAATATAACAAGAATACTTGATACTAATTAATATATATACTCTTAATCAGGAAGCACCAAAATATATAAATCAACTACTAACAGATCTGCAAAGAGAAATTGACAAAAGCACAATCATTGTAGGAGACCTCAATACCCACTTAACAGTCATGGACAGATCATCCAAACATAAAATAAATAATGAAATATCAGCTCTAAGTGACACACTACAGCAACTGGACACAATTCACATTTACAGGACACTTCATCCAGCAAAAAATGACTATACTTTCTTGTCTAGTGCACATGGAACATTCTCAAGGATAGAACATATGCTGGGACACTAACCTAACCTCAATAAATTCAGGAAGATTGAAATAATAGTAATTGTATTCTGTGACAACAAAGCTCTGAAATTGGAGAGCAATTGTAAAAGGAAAGCAGAAAAACCACATATACATTGAGATTAAATGACATCTTATTTAAAAATGAGTAGATCAAAAAACAAATTAGAGAACAAATTTAAAAATACATAAAAATGAATGACAATGAAAATACAACATATCAAAATTATTTGAACACAGTGAAAGCAGTAATAAGAGAAAATTTTTATCATTACAGGCATATCTTAAGAAACAAGAAAAATCACAAGAAAACATTCTAGCATCCCATATTAAAGAACTAGAAAAAAAAGGACAGAAAACACCCAAAGTAAGCAGAAGAAAATACTAATAAAAATTAAAGCAGAGCTAAATCAATAAGCAAATGTTACAATGAACTGGTTCTTCGAGAAATTCAACAACATTGACAAATTCCTGCCTAGACTAATCAAAGGGCTAAAGGAAAGGACACAAATATCCAAAATTAGAAATGAAAGGGGAGAAATTACTACTAATACCACAGAAATACAAAATATTATAAGAAAATATCATGAAGGACTTTATGGCACTAACTTTAAAAACCTAGAAGAAATGGACAAGTTCCTAGAAACCTATAGTCTACCTAGACTGAACGAAAAAGAAGTGGAAAATCTACATAAACCAATCAATAGTAAATAACTTAAAATGACTATCCACAACCTACTTAGAGGCAAGAGCCCTATACCAGACAGTTTCACCAAAGAATTTTACCAACCATTCAAAGAATTAATACGTATCCTCCTCAGACTCTTCCAAAAAATTGAAGATGAGGCAATACTCCCTAATTCATTCTGTGAGACAATACAAAGAAAAAAAACTATAGGCCAATATCTCTAATGAACACAGATACAAAAATTCTAAATAAAATATTAGCAAATACAATACAATAATGTATCAATAAGATCTTACATCACAATCAAGTGGGATTCATCCCAGGAGCACAAGGATAGTTCATCATATAAAAATCAATCAATGTAATACACCACGTAAGCTAAATAAAACATAAAGACCATATAATCATATCAATTGATGCACAAAAGCATTCAACAAGATGCAACATCCATTTATGATCAAAACACTAAATAAAATGGGTACAGAGGGGAAGCGTCTAAACATAATAAAGGCCATATATGACAAACCCTCACCTAATATCATATTGAATGGGGAAAAGCTGTAGCCCATTCTCCTAAAATCAGGAACAAGACAGAGATGCCCCTGTCACCAGTGCTATTCAATATAGTACTGGAAGTTCTAGCCAGAGCAGTCAGGCAAAAGAAAGGAATAAAATGTATCCAAATAGGGAAAGAAAAGGTCAAATTGACTCTATTTTCAAATGACATGATTCTTTATATAGAAAATTCAACTATTAGAAACAATAAACAAATACAGTAAAGTAATAGGATACAAAATCTATGTGCCAAAATCAACAGCAGTTTTATATAAAAACAATGCGTCTTCAGAAAAAGAAATGATTAGGTCAATGTCTTTTGCTATCACAACAACAACAAAAATACTTGGAAATAAACTTAACAAAGAATGCGACGGATTTATACAAAAAAATCTATAACACGCTTTTGAAAGAAATTGAAGAGGACACAAAGAAATGGAAAGATATTTCATGTTCATGGATAGGAGGTCTTAACATTGTAATAATGGTCATATTACCCAAAGCAATTTACAGATTTAATGCAATTCCCATCACAATGCCACAATGACACTTTCACAAAATACATAAAATAATAATCTGATTTGTATGGAACCTACAAAGACCTTGAATTGCCAAAGCAATTTTACACAAAAAGAATAAGGCTAGTGGTATCACACTTCCTAATTTGAACTTATACTACAAAGCATCAATAATCAAAACAGTTTGGTATTGGCAAAAAAAAAACACACACACACACACACACACACACACAGAGAGACCCATGGAACAGAATTGAAAAGCCAGAAATAAATCTACAAATTTATGAACAAATAATTTTTGATAAAAGAGCAAAAAACATGCAATGAGGAAAAAACAGCCTCTTCAGTAGATGATGTTGAGAAAACTGGAAAAACGCAGGCAAAAGAATGAATCTGAGCTTTGAACTCTCACCATACACTAAAACTAACTCAAAATGAATTAAAGACCTCAATATAAGACTGAAACTGTATAGAAGAAAACATTAGTACTAAACTTATAGAACTGGGGCTCAAGGAAGACTTCATGAACCTGACCTCAAAGGCAAGGGAAGCTAAAACAAAAATAAATGAATAGGACTATATCAAACTAAAAACCTTCTTCACAGCAAAAGAAACCATTAAGAAAGCAAAATACAGCCAATTGAATAAAAGAAAATGTTTGCAAACAATGCATCTGATAAAGGTCTAATATCTAAAACATATAAAGAGCTAGTATGACTCAGCAGCAACAATAACAACAAAACAAACAACCCAATAAAAAAAAGTGTGCAGAGGACCTAAACAGACAATTTTTCCATGCGGAAATACAAATGGCCAATGGACATAAAAAAATGTTCAACCTCATTTGCTATCAGGGAAATGCAAATTGAAACCACAATAAGATACCACTTCACACCTGTTAGAATAGCTATAATCAACAAGACAAAGAATAACGTGCTGGAGAGGATGTGTAGAAAAAGGAACTCTTGCACAGTGCTGGTGGGAATGCAAATTGGTACAAATGCTATGGAAGGCATTGTAGAGGTTCCTCAGAAAATTGGTAATGGACTTACTATATGACCCAGCAATCCCATTGCTGGGTATCCACCCAAAAACCTTGAAAACCTTAGTCCACAAGGACATATGTGTCCTAAGCATCGCAGCGCTGTTCATAGTGGCCAAGACAGGGAAACAACCAAAGTTCCCTTCCATAGATGACTGGATATAGAAGCTGTGTACATATACACAATGGAATATTACTCAGCTATAAGAAAAGATGAAATCCTGCCATTTACAACAAAATGTATGTACCTAGAGATCTTTATGCTAAGTGAAATAAGCTAGACAGAAAAATCCAAGAACCATATGAGTTCACTTATATGCAGAATATAAAACTGAAAGCAACAAAAACAAACAAACAAACAAACAAAAACTCATGAACACAATCAATAGTTTAATGGTTATTTGGGGGCAAGAGGTGAAGGGATGGAAGAAGAGGAAACAGGTGTGACAGGAGAGATGGGGAACCAAATATATGGTGATGGAAAGAGAACTCACTCTGGGTGGTCAACACATAATGCAACAAGTAGACAATGCACTGTAGAATTGTACATCTAGAACCTATGTAGCTCTTGCTAACTAATGTCACCCCAATAAGTCTAATAATAAAAATATTTTTATATATAAAAAATAGAAAGAATGTCAACATAGTGATATGAGAGGACATCCCTGAAACATATTCTGGAAATTAGAGACTAAACAGCCAAAATCAGACAAGGGTATCCCCAAGTGACACAGCCTCAGCTGACAAATCTACCCACTGCCAGAGAACACCTAATTGTCAGAGAAAAGGAGGTGAACGGGAAAAACAGAAAGGAAGGAATGCAGAGACAAGGCTGTACAACTTTGGGGCTAGCAAAAGAAGGACTAAGTGGGGAAGTGGGGGGAATGGGCTGAAGTGCAACATGATCCTGGGAGGTCAGAAGAGAGGACGGTGGAAGCCCTGCCAGAGAACAAGATAAAGCCCAAGCCTGAGATAAGGAGTACTAGGGCCCAGTTGAAGCTCCAGGCTCTGGATGTGATACGGCCTGAACAAAGGCATACTAAAGGGCCTGGGGTGAATAAAGAGACTCAGCCGACAACAGACTGAAACTAGGAGGCAACAGCTGTAAGACTTGCCCACAAATTTGCCCACAATGAGCTTGAGACTAAGTGCCAACAGCTGGGGGTTGCTAACCAGAACAAAACACACTCCAAAGTGAAACACAGGCTCAAGAGAAGGGAGAAAGGCCTTGATCATGGTTTGCGACCATCCCATGCATTCCTGATGGATGGCCAGGCTTGTATGGCACACAAGGCACAGCTCAACACTCTTCTGATGGAGCAGTGGGTTTATGCTGCAGAGTGCACCCGCCTCAGACCTGAGTACTCCTGATGGAAGAACAGATTTTTTTCACAGCTGAGCAGGCACCCCGGGTAGTGAGCAACCTCAGGAGAAATAGCAGTGATGAACTGCACTGCCTCCACCTCCCGGCAAAAACTGAAAACAGAGCCTCTCTGTTTCCCCTTGCTCTCTCCAAAGCTGCTATTACCCTGTGTAAACAAGCCTTGAGCCCTCCCCAACAAAAGCTGTCCCTACAAGAATGAGCGGGGGAGTTCATAGAAACTATAAAACAAAGGCAAAGTAGCTTCTGCCTATATTGATCTTAGAGACAGATCATTGCCCACCACATTTTCCCAAAGAGAAGGCACATAGAAACCAAGACAACTGAGTCACAGAGGAGAAGCTCACCCTCCAGGAAATTTCCAAGAGTGAGAAAATTGAATACCCAAGAGAAAATACTGTATGATGTTGCAGCAACACTAACTGAGAAGTGAAAGAAAGACCTCTCCATATTCTCCAGGGAAAAAATTCCTTATGCCCAGGAAGATAAACACATCAACTACATTGAGCTCCCTCAGGAACAAAGCATCTCAGAGAGAAAATGGAAAATCTCCAGAAAAGGAAATTGTATATTTGGAAATAAATTATCTAAATGACACAAAATTCAAGATGGCAGTCATAAAAATACCCAGAGAGTTCAAGGAATGATAGCAGAGTACTGAGACCCAGATAAATGATCTCAGAAAAGAAATCTCTGAACAAAAGGAATACTACAACAAAAAAATCGAAACTATAAAAATGAATGAAATAGAAATTTAGGAGATAAAAGATGCAATAAAAGAAATAAAGCATGAACTAACTAGCATAGCAAGGCCGACAAAATGAATGAAAGAATTACTGACATCAAAGATAGAATCATGGAGATTGAACAGAAAAAAGAAGACAAAATATTTGGGAACCAAAAAGATAAAAGAAAATAGAAAAATCTACAAGAACTGTCTGATTCCATTAGAAAGAACAACAATAGAATAAAAAGAATACAAGAAAAACAGAACAACATTCTGAGAGCTTAATCAAACCAATAGGAGATGAGAACTTTCCAGACCTATGGGAAAAACTGAAATCTCAAGTTTAAGAAGAAAAACAACAACCTAGCTACCTGAACCCCACCAGACCTTCTCCAAGGTACATTATACTAAAGATGTCAAAAATCAAGGACAAAGAAAAAATTCTCAAGGCAACCAGGAGGGAAATTATAACATTTAAATGAAAGCTCATCAGACTTCTTAGCAGAAACTCTTCAAGCCAGGAGAGGGTGGAATCATGGAAAGAGAAGTCACATTAGGTGGTGAACTTATTATACATCAAGTTGACAATGCACTGTAGAATTGTATGCCTGAAACCTATGTAATCCTTGCTAACAGATGTCACCCCAATAAGTCTAACAATAAAAATGAATTTTTAAAAAAAACAAAATATTAAAAGACAGAAACTACGAGCAAAAAATAATCTATCCAACAATTTTATTTATTAGATATGAATATGAAATAAAAACCCTTTCAGACATACAGAAGCTGAGAGAATTCTCCAACACAAGGCCAGGATAACAGGAAAAATACTGAAGGAGACTATTCATCCTGAAACAAAAAGCCAAAATAAATGGCAAAAAAGTTGGAACAATGAAAACATAAATAAGAAAGAAGTAAAGGTTTAAATTCTCACAAGAGAATAGAAATTAAAAGTATGCTTAAGAAAAAACCCACTGGGAAAGGGACCTAAGATATGGCAAGAGAGGAGATCCTTGAAACTACTGGAAAATACAATTAAACAACCAGGATCCAACATGGGAACCCCTGTGTGGCATAGTCTCAGCTGAGAGATCCATGCCTCGCAAGAAAACACCCGAAGGTCAGAAAGAAAAGGATGAACAGGAGAAGAGGGAGGGATCAGAGTGGAGACAGGGCTGCAGAATGGAACCCAAGCCCCAACTGGGATCTGACAGAAGTAACAAGTAGGGATCCAGGGGACACCAGCCAAAAAGCTACACGATCTGGGGAGGGTTGGAGGCAGAGTAGTGAAATGAGCTCTAGAGAGCTTGAAACTGAGAGACGGCTGTGGAAACACTGAACAAAATAAAATAAGGTTCTGGGTAAAATGAGAGCTCAGGGAAAAGGAGAAAAGCTGAGCTTGTGGTGCACACTCAGCCCATGACTGATGTGGTCATAACTCCCAGCTTGTCCAGCTCTGGATTGCTGGGCTTCCCTGATGAACAAATTAGTGTTGAAGTAGAGTCAGCAACCAGGGAAGTTACTGCAGAAAACAAAGCAACCGTAGAACACACTGGCCCAAAACCCAGGCAGAAAAAAGAGACACTGAGCTTGGCTGTTTCCCTTAACTCTCTCCCAAAGCTCATTCCTGCAACTCTACTTAGTGGCTTCTCTACAGCAAGCTGAAAAGAAAAAAAAAAGGAAAACAAACCTTTACCCTTTCCAGAAAATCCCACATCCATGGCAACTGGCAGGAAAAAAACTCCAAAACACAGGCACAGCAGCTTTTCCTTGCACTGATCTCAAAGGCATAGCACTATATCATCCACCACATTTTCCAAAATAGGAGGCACATTGAGACTAAGGTAACTACATCAAAAGAAGGGAAGCCCACGTTGCATGAAAGCTCCCAGAGATAGAAGTTTGAATAACCAAGAAAAAATATTGGAAGGTGCTATAGCAATACCAATTGGAAAGAGAAAGAAAGAAAGAAAGAAAAGACTCTCTGTTTCTGCCACAGAAAAAGCCCTCATACCCGGAGAAAGAAACACATCAAATACAATGAGTACCTTAAGATTCAAAGCTGATTAGAAAGAAATTTAAAAATCTGCAGAAAAAGGACTTATGAATCTGGAAATATATGATCTAAATAACACAAAATTCAAGGCTGCAGCTCTTAAGACACTTGGTGATTTGAAAAAATGTTGGCAAAGTACCCAGACACAGATAAATTATCTCAGAAAAGAAGTCTGTGAACAAAAGGAACATTTTAACAACAAAATTGAAAATATAAAAAAAAGGATCAAATAGAATTTCCAAGGATAATGCAATAAAAGAACTGAAAAGTGAAATAAGTATCATAGGAAACAGGGCAAAACAGATGGATGAAATAATTAGTGATATCAATGATTGGAACATGAAAACAACAGAAGGCAGAAGATAGAAACTTCAGAGTGAAAAGAACTGAAAGAACTCTAAAAGAACTATCTGACTTCATTAGAAAAACAATATTAGAATAATAAGAATAGCAGAAGTTGCAGAACAGAATTCTATAGAGAGCTTACTTAAATAGTAGACAAGAAATTTCCAAACCTATGAAAAGATCTTGAACCACAAATTCAAGAAGAAAATAGGACCCCAGGATACCTGGACTCCAGCAGATCTCCAAGGTTCATTATACTGAAGATGTCAAAAATCAAAGACAGAGAATTCTCATGGCAGCAAGGGAAAAAATAAACTACAATCTTTAAAGAAAATCCCATCAGGCTATCATTAGACTTCTCAGCAGAAACCCTACAAGCCAAGAGGGAATGGAATAAAACATTCAAAATATTGAAAGACAGGAAATACCAACCAGAACAACTTATCCAGTACAATTATCCTCTAAGCATGAAGGAGAAATAAATAACTTTTCAGACATATGGAAGCTGAGGGAATTTTATAGCACAAGGCTGGCATTCCATGAATTACTAAAGAAGCCTATTCGACCTGAAAAGAAAAATGAAAATAAGGGGGGAACAATTGAGACAAGGGAAAAGAAACTAAAACGGGAGGAAGTAATGGCCATGGGAAATCCATAAATATCAATCATCATCCTAAATGCAAATGGACTAAAATCACCAATTAGAAGGGACAGAGTAGCAGACTAGATTAAAAAACAAAACCCACTCATATGCTGTCTCCAAGACAAACACCTCAGCCATAAGGACTAACACAGTCTCAGAGTGAAAGGATGGAAAACAATACTTCAAGCAAATGGCGTCTCCAGAAAAACAGAAGTTGCCATACTGATATCTGATGAAATATACTTCAGGATAAAAAATGGTAACAAGAGCAAAGATGGACATTTCATAGTGATAAGCATGACAATACACAAGAAGTCATGACACTCATTAATATATATGCCCCCAATCAGGAAGCACAAAAATTTAAAAAGCAGCTACAAACAGATCTAAAAGGAAAAACTGATAAAAACACAATTATGATAGGGGACTTAAACACCCCATTAACAGCCATGAACAAATCATCCAAACAGAAAATAAATAAGGAAATGTCAACTTTAAATTTTACATTACACCAATTGGACATTCTTGACACTTACATAACACTTCATCTGACAACACAGGACTATACATTTTTTTCTAGTGTCCATGGAACATTGTAAAGGATAGACCATATGCTGGGACACAAAACTAGCCTCAGAAAATTCAAGAACATTGAAGTCATACCAAGTGTATTCTCAAACCACAAAGCTTTGAAACTGGAGATCAACTGCAAAAAGAAAGCAGAAAAAAATTACATATACATAGAGATTAAACAACATATTATTGAAAAATGACTGGATCAATGAAGAAATAAAAGAAGAGATTAAAAATACATAGAAACCAATGACAGTGAAAATATAATGTACCAAAATAATTGGAATATAACAAAAACAATAATAAGAGAAAAATTTATGTCTTTACAGGCCGATCTCAAGAAACAGGAGCAATCACAAGTAAACAATTTAAAATCCTGTTTTAAAGAACTACAAAAAGAAGAACAAAAAAAGCCCAAAGTCAGCAGGAGAAAGGAAATATTACAAATTAGTGCAGAACTAAATGAAATAGAGAACAAAAAAAAAAACAATAGCAAAAATAATGCAATGAAGAGCTGGTTCTTTGAAAAAAATGAATAAAATGACAATCTTTTGGCTAGGCTTACCAATGGGCAAAAAGAAAAGATGCCAGTAAACAAAATTAGAAATGAAAAAGGAGAAATTACCACTGATTCCACAGAAATACAAAGGGTCATAACAAAATATTATGAAGGACAATATGCCACCATTTAACAACCTAGAAGAAATGGACAAGTTTTTAGAAACATATAGTCTGCCTAGACTGAACCAAGAAGAACTGAACAATATAAGTAGACTAATCAACAGTAAAGAAATTGAAACTGTCATCCAAAAACCCCCTCAAAGGCAAAAGCTGAGGACCAGACAGTCTTACCAATGATTTTTATCAAGCATTCAGAGAGGAACTAATGCCTACCCTTCTCAAACTCTTCCAAAAATTTGAAGAAGAGGTAACACTTCCCAACTCATTCTATGAGGCCAACATTACCCTGATAATGCCTTGTAAGGATAACACAAACAAAGAAACTATAGACTAATATCACTGATGAACACGGATGCAAAAATTCTAAACAAAATACTAGCAAATAGAATACAACAATGCATTGAAAAATTATGCACCACAATGAAGTGGGATTCATCTCACAAATACAAAGATGGTTCTACATACACAAATCAATCAATGTGATACACCACATTAACAAACTAAAAGTTAAAATCCATATGATTTTATCAATTCATGCAGAAAAAGAATTTCACATGATACAACATTCATTTATGATCAAAACGTTTAATCAAATAAGTTTAAAAGGAAAGTACCTTAACCTAATAAAGGTCATATATGACAAATGCTCAGCTAATATTGGGGGGAAAAACTGAAGTGTATTTTCCTAATATCAGGAAAAAGACAGGAATGTTTTTCTGTCACCACTGCTGTTCAATATAGTACTGGAAGTTCTAGCCAGAGCAATCAGGCAAGAGAGAAGAATAAAAGGCAAGCAAATAAGCCAGACAGAAATAAAACAAGAACCATATGACTTCATTCATATGTGGAACATAAAACTGAAAGCAATAAGGAAACAGAAACTCAGAAACACAGTCAATAGTTTAGTGGTTACCTGAGGGTAAGGGAGGAGAGGGGAGAGAGGAGAGTGGGGGAGTCAAATACATGGTAATGGTAATGGAACTGACTCTGGGTGATGAATACACAATGCAGCACTTAGATGATGCACTGTAGAATTGTATGCCTGAAACTTAATGTAATTTTAGCTAACCAGTGTTACCCCAATTAATTTAACAATAAAAATAAAGGCATCTAAGTTGGGAGAGAAGAACTTAAACTATCAGTTTTTGCAGATGACATAATCTTTTATATATAAAAAATTCAGAAGACTCCACTAAAAGTAGTATTAGAAATAATAAACAAATACAGTAATCTTGCAAGATATAAAAATCAATGTACAAAAATCTATTGCATTTCTATATACCAACAATGAAACTTTAGAAAAAAAAATGAGAACACAATACCTTTTGCAAATTCAAGAAAAAGAACAAAATACTTAGGAATACACTTTAAAAAGAATGTGCAGGTATTATATGCTGAAAACTATAAGGCACTACTAAAAGAAATTGAAGAGCACACAAATAAATGGAAAGGCACTTCATGTTCTTGGATTGGAAGAATTAGCATAGTTAAAATGATCAAGTTACCCAAAGCAATATACAGATTAAACACAATTCCCATCAAAATCCCACAGACATTCCTTTAAGAAATGGATAAAAGAATCATCATATTCATATAGAACCACAAACGACCCCTAATCACCAAAGCAATCTGACATAAAAAGAGTAAGCCTGGAGGCATCCCACTCCCTGCTTTCAATCTATATTACAAAGTGTCAAAAATCAAGACAGCATGATATGGGCAGAAAAACAAACAGAGACCAATGGAATAGATTTAAAAACCCAGAAATAAAACAACAAATATTTGGACAGATAAGTTTTGACTAAGCAATGAAAAATATACAATGGGAAAAATAAACCCTCTTCAGTAAACAGTGCTGGGAAAATTGGAAAACTACATGCAAAAGAATAAATCTGAATTGCAAAATGTCACCATACACCAAAATGAACCCAAAATGGATTAAAGACCTTCATGTAAGACCCAAAACAATAAACTGTATAGAGGTAAATGTTGATACTAAATTAATAGACCTTGGGGTCAAGAAGGACTTAAGGAACCTAACCTCAAAGGCACGGGAAGTAAAAGCAAAAATAAATGAATGGGACTATATCAAACTAAAAACTTTCTGCACAGCAAAAGACACTATCAACAAAGCAAAGAGACAACCAACTGAGTGGGAGAAAATATTTGCAATCATTGCCTATGATAAGGGGCTAATATCTAAAATAGAGAACTCGTACAACTCAACAACAAATAATCAAACAATCCAATCAAAAACTGGGCAGGAGACCTGAACAGACACTTCTCCCAGTAAGACATACAAATGGCCAACAGATATATGAAACAATGCTTAACTTCACTAACTATTAGGGAAATGAAAATCAAAACCACAATGAGATACCTCATCACACATGTTACAATGGCTATTATCAACAAGACAAGTAATGACAAGTGTTGGAGAGGGTGTGGAGAAAAAGGAACTGTCACACACTGCTGGTGGGAGTGCCAACTGGTACAGCCACTATGGTGGACAGTATGGTGGTTCCTCGAAAACTAAGAATAGAGTTACCATATGACCTGGAAATTCCACTTCTGGGTATCTACCACATAAAATTGAGAAACTCCACAAAAATATATCTACTTTAATGTTCATTGCAGCACTATTTATGGTGGTCAAGTCATGGAAACAGCCAAAGTGTCCTTTGATAGACAACTGGCTGAAGAAGTTGTGGTACATACACACAGTGGAATATTACTCAGCCATAAGAAAAGTGAAATAAGGCTATTTATAAAAATATGGATGGATCTTGAGACCATCATAGAAAGAAAATAAACCAGACAGAAAAATCCAAGAACCATATTATTTCACTCATATGTGGAACACAAATCTAAAAGCAACAAAGAAACAAAAACTCATGGACACAATCAATAGTTTATAGTTGTTAGTGTTATCTAAGGGTATGGGAGTGGTGGAGAAGTAACGGGGTCTCATATGGTGATGGAAAGAGAACTGACTCTGGGAGATGAATACATAACACAACACATAGATGTTATATTGTAAAACTGTACACCTGGATCCTATGTAATTTTTACTAACCAATGTGACTGCAGAAAATACAACAGAAAAAAATAGAAATAATTGTAATTTTCATTATGAACTAAGTAGAAGAAATAATGGCCATTCAACATACATTGAGGACCTATTATGTGCTAGGTAATGGGCTTACAAAGATGAAGAAAATATTGCCTCTGCCTTAAGGAACTCAGTGTCTTCTCCAGAAGAATTATGTGAAAAACTGTCTGAGAACACATAGAATGTGCTAAGGACTCCTGGGAGTGTAATTAACTTTACAGTGAGGTATCTTAAATACTAGAAATCCTCAATCAAAAGTAAATTATATCGAGTTATTTGAAAGTACTACTTTTGGAGTTTATTTTTAATAAATGGATTCATAAAATGCTATTAAAACAGCTCACTGAAAATACTTTCACTAAAATTTGCATAAGTACAGTTTTCATTCTTACCACCATAAATGTCATTAGTAAACCTAAAAGGAAAACAAATGTGTATCCACAAAATAAATAGAAAGACCCAAAGAAAGCAAAACTGTGTGTCTTACAAGAAATATTCCAAATCAGCACTTTGAAATAACATTTATGAAGTAATTATCACATGTCAGGCACTTTGTTGGTCATTTGTCCACACATTTCTCTAACAAATTGTAATCCCTATTTTGCAAAAGAGACAACTATAGCTAAGAGATTGAAGAAGAGGCTTTCCCAGTGTTCAATCAGCTAGAAGCTAAGGCTGTAAGAAGCCTCTTCCTACTAAATTTTAACTGCACTAGAGAAGTATGTGTTATTTTTTAAAATCCCGTGGCTACTCTTTTTAAGGAAATAATAACTTATTAAGTCATCAGCCATCCCCTAAGTTCTTCACTTTGTAATTGGGGTTTTTATACAGAACGTTTCCTTTAAAAAACAACCACCTATATTTTAGAAGCCTTTCAAGAAATAAATTGTCCCCTGAAATATCTCATTACTACTAAAGGTACATGATTAAATACTGCAGTACAACTCTTTTTCATGAAAAATAGTGGGTCCAGCAATGCACAAATTACACATTCTGTAAATGTATTTTAAATTTCCCCCGATTTTCCAAAATAATTGGCTACTTACTAGTGGAATATTGACCTTTAAAAAGTACATATAGCCATCTCATGGATTATGTCTAAGCTTTAAAAGGGTACCATTTTAATACATTCATGAATCAGAATTTGTGTAACACCATTAAATGCTTTAACCCCTTAAAAGTGGTGGTTAGTAATAAGCTTTAATGGCATGAGTCATTTTCCTTCCTTTAGACCATCAAATAACTGTCAAAAGTAAAGTCTGTATGGTTAATAGAAGGGCAACATGCACACATATGAACACTAATATAGATTCTTTTTCATTGCAGCCATGAAGAGTTCTTTTTTTTTAATTCATTTTTATTGTTAGACTTATTGGGGTGACATCTGTTAGCAAGGATTACATAAGTTTCAGGCATACAATTCTACAGTGCATTGTCAACTTGATGTATAATAAGTTCACCACCTAATGTGACTTCTCTTTCCATCACCTTATATTTAGCTTCCCCCCCTCCTCTCCCACCCCCTCCCCTTTCTCCCCTCCC
>PVJL010006788.1:8400-44945 GCA_004026885.1 Lyroderma lyra | reverse complement strand
TGGGGGTTATCTTCTTGTTTTTAATATATTCACATCCATCATCATCAACATGTCTCTGTACATCCTTCTCACATCCTTCCTATGCAATGTATGAGCATCTTTTGAAATGCTGGGAAACTTATCATGAAGACAATGTAGTTTAAATTTTAAGACCTATCATTAGGAGAGGCCCTAGCAATATATCCACATGGTTATGTGTTATTATTAATTTTACAAAAGTAAGGTGTTTTGTATTATTTTTATTAGGAATATCCCTACCCTGCAAATTACAAATGCCTTAGGTACCACAAAGCCTGTCTTCTTCTCTGGTCAGGAGACTCTGTTAATGAACACTAATCCAAGTTACAGAAATGTGTCACGCTCCAAAGGCTGTTTCCAAGTCAGCTAAACAGAGGCTGGGTCAAGCTATAAAAGATTCTCTTCATCAACGTTTTACATATGCAAGAGAAACTTGGAAAAAACGTTTAGATGATGCAGTCTATAATGGTTCCCCGTTTTCCTGAGTCTTCTAATAGTCCCAATGTGTTTTGCATTTAAAAAGCCAATGGTCATATGTAACATTGACTTCCAATAGTGTTAAACTTTTAAGTTTGTTTTTTCAGAAGAAATCAGAATATTTTTATTTAAGCCTGAAAAAATGTATTATTAGAATGGAGCACATCCTCCACCAACCAATGGAGTGGGTTCCCTTCTCCTAGAACAGTGTTCTTTTCTGTGACTTACTTGGCATCAATTTGGCATGTCCGTGATGCTAAGATTGATAGTGAAGAGATGAAATTCCATAGGTGTGGAGTTTCTGGTTTTCTAAATTTCTATATCAAAGTGTGATGTTCTTTACATAAAAGTACTTGAGTAGTTCATGACATGAACTCCAACTTAGATATGTGATTAAAAGGGAGATAAGCATTCTTTTTCGCCCCTGATTTTATCACTCTTAAATAGAAGAAGGGCTCTGGCAGGCACCAGCTAATGTTCATTTGAATATGTTCTGAGATGAGTTGTTCAAGGAGTTTTTCCCACTGACCACTAGTTTTCACTTTTATAGCACACATATAGAGGCACACAAACTCACAATTATTATTTTTCTGGATGCAAACATTAGATTCTTAATGAAGGAAATTTAATAACTAAAAGTACATATTATAAAACGCATGATATGTTTTTTTTAAAGAAGTGATGGTTTGACAATTTGAGGTGAAAGCTGACTATGTATCTCTTTGTCAGCATATATTTTCTTTCCGCATTCACACACACACACACACACACACACACACACACACACACACACACTACTCCATTCTCAGCTGTCTATAGCTACAATTCAATCTTTAAGTGCCAATTGGCCTGAACCCTGAGGATTCAAAGATTTCAACTGTCCAGTTCAGATCCCAAATCTTACAAAACTTTTTACTTTGGTGGCCTTTGTCTGACATTTGGCCAAGATTATTCTAGTCCTTGGCTACATTCTATGTCTTCTATGTTATTTCTTAAGAGTTTTAAAGTACAAAATAAAGTCACAACAGAAATATAAGTTATGAGTTCATCAGGCTTTAACAGAAATACTCTGAACATGGTACACCACCAACATGTCTAATTTCACAGTATTTTCTATAAAATTTTGACTTCCAATACATGTTTTCTATTCCAGAGGTGGCAGGAAACATTTTTTAAGAGACAGTGCAGAAGCAGTTAAAAGTCAGCCAAGCATATATCCCACCAATCACATAGTAATGACCTAAGCATGGAGACAGAAACAACCATCCTCTTCTTCCTCATGGGGTAAGCACTCCAGCCAGTCTTCACCTTTCTTCTAATTTCTCTCCCGGAGTTTAGCAAACTACACCCATGAAATTCCTTACAGCATTTCAACATCAGACAAATTATGTCATAATAATAGTTTGCTTTCAAATGAACTCTGGAACAACAGACTTTCTCTCTGGCCTGGGCCTCAAATGACAATTCTCCCTGGGTCTTGTACTAGATACTGAATTTCTGTCATTAAATATCTCATATTTATAGATAATAATTTTATATTTTTGGGTGATACAAAAGTGACAATAGGTGGTTAATGGGAAAATTCTTTCAAGAGAGGAAGAAATATTTTTTTAGTACTGCCTTCTTTTGTTGATTTACATATGCTCTAGAAAACTTTAAGTGAACAGGTATGTGATTCATAGTTGAATAAAAATTATGGAATATGACAGTTCTAGATAAAAGTGGGTTATTGTCTTTTAGGTAATATTTTTGTCCTTCAACAAATATTGAACATTTACCATGAGTCAGAAACTGTGTTAAGCAATGAGACTACACTGGTGAAAAAGAAATATCTTTTGCCTTGGGGAATTAGATTTTTAGGGACAGAGGCATAGAAACAGGTCATGCTAATTCAGTGTGACAGGTGGACATAGAAGTGAATGTCCCCATAGTACTATGGGAGCATAGAGAGGTGCCTAATCCAGTCTCAAGTGGCCAGAAATGAAGGAAGGAATATTTAAACTGAGATTTGAAAAAATTTTAAGAATTACCAGGTAGAGGAGGAAGTAAGAGTGGAAAAAATGTGTTTTACTGAAAGGATGTGAAAAAAACCCTGATAGGAAAGAGGAATAATGTACTAGACATGAACTAGAGAAGTTAAGGAGTTTACACTTAATCCTGAGAACAGTGGGGAGCCATAGAATGGATTTCAGCGGGGAAGAAATATAACCTAATTTACATTTCAAAAATATTCTGGCTACATTTTGGAAAACAGATTGGTAGGGGACCAGAATGAAGTGATCAGTAAGGGGACTATTACTATAGACCAATATCTCTGATGAACACAGATGCAAAAATCCTGAACAAAATATTAGCAAATAGAATACAACAATGCATCAAAAAGATCATACATCATGATCAAGTGGGATTCATCCTGGGAGCTCAAGGATGGCTCAACACATGAAAATCAATCAATGTGATACACCACATAATCAAAATCAAAGACAAAGACCATATAGTTATTTCAATTGATGCAGAAAAAGCTTTCAACAAGATACAACATCCATTGATGATCAAAACATTTAATAAAATAGGTATATAAGGAAAGTATCTCAACATAAAAAAGGCCATATATGACAGACCCTTGGCTAACATCATACTGAATGGGGAAAAGCTGAAACCTATTCCCCTAAAATCAGGAACAAGACAGGAATGCCCCCTGTCACCACTGTTATTTAATATAGTACTGGAAGTTCTAGCCACAGCAATCAGGCAAGAGAAAGGAATAAAATGTATCGAAACTGGGAAACAGAGGTCAAATTGTCATTATTTGTGGATGACATGATCCTTTATATAAAAAATTCCAAAGATTCCACCAGGAAACTATTAGAAACAATTAACGAATATAGTAAAGTAGCAAGATACAAAATCAATGTACAATAATCAACAGCATTCATTTATACAATGAATCCTCCAAAAAAGAAATGAGGGAGTCAATTCCTTTTGCTATCACAACGAAAAGAATGAAATTCCTGAGAATTAATGAAGAATGTGACAGACTTATACACGGAAAACTATAAGACACTTTTGAAAGAATTTGGAACAGACTTTAAGAGGTGGAAAAATATCCCCTGTTCATGGATAGGAAGACTTAACATTGTTAAAATGGCCATTCTGCCCAAAGCAATCCACAGATTAATGCAATACCCATCAAAATCCCACAATCATACTTTCGTGAAATAGATAAAATAATTATTAGATTTATATGAAATCATAAAAGATCTCAAATTGCCAAAGCAATACTACATAAAAAGAATAAGGCTGGTGGCATTACAATTCCTGACTTCTATTTATATTACAAAGCATTAATAGTCAAAACAGCTTGGTACTTGCAGAAAAACAGAAATATAGACCAATGGAATAGAACTGAAAATCCAAAAATAAACCCACAAATTTATGGACAAATAATTTTCGATAAAGGAGCAAAAAACATACAATGGGGAAAAGACAGCCTCTTTAGTAGGTGGTGCTAGGAAAACTGGAAAAACATATGCAAAAGAATGAACTTGAGCTGTGAACTCTAACCATATACAAAAATTAACTCAAAATGGATTAAAGACCTTCATATAAGACCTGCAACAATAAACTGTATAGAAGAAGACGTTGGTACTAAACTTATGGACCTAGGACTCAAGGAAGACTTCATGAACCTGTCCTCAAAGGCAAGGGAAGTAAAAGCAAAAATAAATGAATGGGACTATATCAAACTGAAAAGCTTCTGCACAGCAAAAGAAACCATCAACAAGGCAAAGAGTCAGCCAACTGAATGGGAGAAAATATTTGCAAATAATGCATCAGATAAGGGTCTAATATCTAAAATATATAAAGAACTAGTAAGACTTAACAACAAAAAAAACAAACAACCCAATTGAAAAGTGGGCAGAAGAACTAAACAGACACTTCTCCCACGAAGAAATACAAGTGGCCAGCAGACATATGAAAAAATGCTCATCGTCATTAGCTATCGGGGAAATGCAAATCAAAACCACAATGAGATACCACCTCAACCTGTTAGAATCGCTATTATCAACAAGACAAGGAATAACATGCTGAAGAGGATGTGGAGAAAAAGGAACTGTGGTACACTGCTGGTGGGAATGCAAACTGGTACAACCACTGTGGAAGGCAGTGTGGAGGTTCCTCAGAAAATTGGGAATGAAGCTACCATTTGACCCAGCAATCCCCCTTCTGGGATCTACCCAAAAGACTTGAAAATCTTTGTGCTCAAAGACTTATGTACCCCAATGCTCATTGCAGCGCTGTTCAAAGTGGCCAAAACATGGAAACAACCAAAGTGCCCTGCGACAGACGACTGGATAAAGAAGCAGTGGTACATATACACAATGGAATATTACTCAGCTATAAGAAAAGATGAAATATTGCCATTTGCAACAAAATGGATGGACCTGGAGTTTATCATGCTTAGTGAAGTAAGTCAGACAGAAAAAACAAAGAACTGTATGACTTCACTCATATGCGGAATATTAAACTGAAAGCAAAGATAAAAGAAATGAAGAAACAAATAACCCATGGACACAATCAATAGTTTAATATTTATTTGGGGATGAGTAGGATAGGGAGGGGAGAAAGGGAGGGGATGGGAGCGGGGGTAGCTTAATATAAGGTGATGGAAAAACAAGTCACATTAGGTGGTGAACTTATTTATACATCAAGTTGACAATGCACTGTAGAATTGTATGCCTGAAACCTATGCAATCCTTGCTAACAGATGTCACCCCAATAAATCTAACAATAAAAATGAATTTCAAAAAGGGGACTATTGCAGTAATATAGGTGGAAAATTAAGGTGGTCTAAACTATAAGACTGGTGGTGACAGATAAAGAGAAGTATGTGGATTGGAGAGCTGTTAAGGATGTAATTAATAGCAATAGCTTGTGTTCATTTTGTGTTGGGCTCTGTAGCATGTACTTTACTTGCACTATTACTTGATCCACACAGCAACTCTATGAGGTGGTCACTGCTGAGAAAACTAAGACCAGAAAATATTAAATAATTTACCCAAGATCCCTCAACTAGTAGTAGGCCCCTGTTCCTAACCACCATATTCTCCTGCCTCTTTAGGTAAAAATATCAGTATCTGTTGAATAGATCAATAGGGTAAGGAAAGGTAAAGAGCTGAATCTTACCCAAGATTCCTGATGTGGTTAATTGGGAACAAAGGGGAAGAAGTTTGGGGAAAAGTAAGAGAGTTGGGTGATGTATTCCATTTTGTACATGTTGAGTTGGGTATCTATTGGATTTTCAGGGTGAATTACCAAAATAGATGAATACATGGGCCTTGAACTCAATATTGGCGATGAAGTCACAGATCTAAAAGAGAATTATCAGACATGAGAGCAATACAGATCATCCCAAGAAAGTGTGTAGAATAAGAAGAGACCTAAACAGATTCCTGAGAAACACAAACATTTTACGGGACAGTGAGAGGAAGAGTTACAAAAAAGCAAGAGAGAAAAGAAGAAATAAAGGAAGAAACCCAGAGTGGGTGTCATGAAAGCTAAGGGAAAGTGCATTTCCAGAAAAAATCAGTCATGGCTCATTGATGCTGCTGAGAGGTCAAGTAAAATACAGGTCAAACATGTCTGCAGGCTTAACCAACAATGTGACCTTGATGAAAGCATCACTAGTGGAGGGAGAGGGAAAAGAAGGAAGAGTTCAGTGGAGTAGACAACTCTTTCAGAAAGTTTGGTTATAAATGAAGAGAAAGGACTAAGGCATATATTGTCTCATTTGATCTTAACAACAACCTTATGACAGGACCTAATATCATCGCTCTATTTTACTAATGAAAGAAACTAGGTATAGAGATATTAAACAGCTTTTCTAAGATAAACCAGCAAGTACTTGGCAGAGATAGTACTTGAGTCTGTGCTTATGGTCATTATAATAATGTTAGAGCTTCTGTTAAGTGAGCATTCTTTATGTTCCAGATATTGTCCTATGTGTGCCACATACATTATTTCATTTAATCATGACAATGGCATTGAAAAATAGGTACTATTCCCCCCCCCATTCTACAGATAAGGAAAATATGGCTCAGAATTGAGAACTTCACCATACTAACTCTAATAACATGTCTTCTATAGGAAAATTAGCCTTCATGTTTTTTTTTTCATTTTAACTCATAGCACTTATTTCAGAAACATAACATCTAATTCATGTACTTAGATATTTACATTTTCAGTGTAGATATTTTTAATTTGCCTTTCAATTGACACTCTTTTAAGTGGCTGATCAGTAAAGAAAATTATGTTACCCAATTAAGAGGGCAATAGAATAGGAAATGGGCTTTAATGATACAACAAGGGCTAAAAATAATGTTATAGTTGTATAGTACTTTAATGTTTTACAAAGGACTTTAACATGTAATATTTAATTTGATCCTCCCAAAAAAAGTTTCCTGAATATGAAAGTTGAAAGACCCTAGAATACCATATGTAAGGGAAACCCCATCTCAGGAGGCTTGCTGTTATTTTATAAGCTACAAACAGGGTAAGCAGAGGGATGATCTAATCTAAAGTAGACTCTAAATCATTTAAAATCTTTGAAACTTTGTAAGAACATTGAATTCATATCCATAGTCTAAGGTAGAGACTCCCAATCTTTTGGATAGTAAGATAAGTTATTATTTTCAATCCCTCCCACCATGGTGTTAAAGGTATCTTAGGGCATATTTTTAAAACAGCAATTCAAACCAATTATATTTTGAAAATGCTAAGATCATCTAAAATACTGGAGCTATCTAATATGTCATAAAACACCTTAATACTATACCTAAGAATATTACCATCTGACAATTATGGATAAGGACAGATTAAAATAGAAAAATTCACTTATTCAATGAGCATTTACTAAGTACTCCTCATGCATAAGTAAGTCACTGTGTTAAGTACTGAAATTTTCAAAAATCATTGTGTTAGTCAGGGTAGGCTAATTGCTGTAGCTGTAACAAATTATCCCCAAATCTCAGTGACTTAACACAGTAAAAGTTTGTAGTCTTAACATTCTGAAGAAT
Source organism: Lyroderma lyra (assembly GCA_004026885.1). NCBI lineage: Eukaryota > Metazoa > Chordata > Mammalia > Chiroptera > Megadermatidae > Lyroderma > Lyroderma lyra. The sequence goes on along the minus strand of PVJL010006788.1, from coordinate 37,374 downwards.
TTTCTTTTCTAGAAACTTTTTTTCTAAATTTTGTTTTATGAATCACTTGGCTGTTAAACCATAAAATTTATTATAATTGAATTTTCTACGAATAAGAAAATTGAGTCCTAGGGAAAGGAAATACCTTAACCATGGCCTCACAGTTAATAACTGGCATGGCTAGAAGTATAACAAGACCTACTGATGCTTGATTAATAAGCATTTATATGAACACATAATGCCAGGGAAATCATGGTTAGGTTTCTATAAATCTAAAAAAGATTACAAAAAATAATAAACAAATAAAAACAGAATAGCCATGAAATTTTTGAAAAAGAAAATTAATGAGGGAGAATTACTTTGGGAATATATTAAAGTGCATTATAAGTCTGTCTACTCTACAATAATTAAGGTAGTGTGGTACTGAGATGAATTGACAGTCACGCTGGTAAAATAAAACGTAATCCAGAAATAGATGCAAACACACATGATTTCATTTTATATCAGTGGGAAGAATGTGGATTCTTCAGTAAAAGGTATTTGGACAAGTGGTTAGCCATAGGAAAATAATTATCATAATTCCATCACATGTGTTTGTAGCTATATGGAATATTTGTAGGAAAATACATAAAAAATTGATCACAGTGCTTGCCTCAAGAAAGGGATACTAAATAGCTGATGTACCATATGCAGGTATTGTTTATTATTTTTATTGATTAAAACCCTATTAACATTATAGAATGACACTGATGACTTCACCTGACTAACAATTCACAGGCAGCCTAGAATGTTTTTCTGATATTAGTAAAGTTTTGAAAGCATTTTTAATTTTTACTGCCTATTTTGTTTACATTTGGGATTATTTTATACCTGGTCCTCAATTCTGAGAACATAGAGTCTCCCAAAGCAGCTCCCTTCCCTGACCTACTTAACACAATGAAATACATACACCTGTTTTCAGGATCAGAAAGTCTTTAGGCTAGGCCTGAATTAAATCAGGCTGCCAAAAATGCAAATTTGAGTAACATGGAAATTAATAACAGCCCTCATTCTGTATTTCTCTAAACTATTATAATAATATTGCCCAGCGACCCAAACAAGTATAGTTCTAACATTTTGTAGTGTCAAGAGGATAGCTGAACATTTTTTGAAGTGGTACCAGAAATTTTGTATTAAAATGTTGATTTTTCAATCTCTTGACAAGCCTATCTCAGGATAGATAAAACACCCTATAAGGTTGGTTTGCTCTACTATTTTTAGGCGAAGGCCATCATACAAGCCCATGTGATGGGGAACAAAAAATGCCTATAGAATAATAAAAAAAAGTGTTTGCTCTAAAAACAGCTTGAAGGGAGCAGATGCAGAAGGGAATGAAAGTGGCAAGAGATAATAGTCTAAACATTCTCAGCAATTTTCACTTAGCTTTTATAAATTGTACATGCATGTCCCCAATTTATCAAAATACAGTAGTTTATCTGTTTCTCATCTTTACATATTTTATCACTGCACTCAGCATATTGCATCAAAACCTCATTAAATAGCTGTTGCCATAGTGAAACCATGACTTTTTAAGGTCAGGGACTGCTCAATTCATCTTTGATTACCCAAGGGTTTGACATAGTGCCTAGAATATGGTAAATATTCTAGAGAGGAAGGAAGGAAGGAAGTTATCTTCCACTAAACTGAGTTGTAATAATGTATTCACAGTATGAATTATCTTTCAATTAAACAACAGAATGCATTCGCACAGGTAAAAAATGAGATATTTGTAAGAAAAAAGACCTTTGAAAGTACAGTTGAAAGTTGACATTTACATTTTGGATTTCCTCTTTTCTTCAGATGCTGGTTCTGGGCTTTCTCATTTTTGATCCAAGGGAAAACAAATCCAGGCAGACATATGTTATAGCCCCAGCTTCCAGAAGTACAAGGTGATATTTTACTTCCAGCCTTCAGAGGATAAGGAAAGAGAGAAAGAAAAATCAACTGAACAGAGGTAAATGAATAAATACTAAATCACTCCACTCCAGCCAGTGACAAGGTACCAGCTATGCTTTTAATTTAACCCTTTGTCTTCCTTAGAAAGGGCCAAAGTCATTGTGCTTGAAAAAAGCCTGCTCTAGCAAGCTGTTAAAAAGCATAGAAGAAAATTATAGGGATAGGAGAGATGATATTTGTTAAGGGAAAATAATATTCTCAAAATGAGATGAAGGGACACTATAAGAAGGAAAAAATACATGAGTAAATTTGGTTATTTGACTTATGTTTTCTGCAGATTAAAAACCCAATTCAAAAAACAATTGAGATATATTTTAAAAGTTAGGACCTTGTTCTCTTATTGATAACACATTACCATCAGTGGGATAGCTTGCTGAGAGAGAAAGCTAAGAAATGTCTAAGGGAAGCACCCCACATAGCTAAACCCTGAGAAGAGCCATCATAAGGTGGTAGAAATCAATGTTCAGTTAAGGTTTTCATATTTTCTTCTTGGGAGGAAAAAATACAATAAACTATTACTAGTTTTCTGTCTGCTTTAAAAACTAAACCATTTAAATATGATAGATAATATATATGAGTATAAAGCACTTAACATAGTGCTTGAAACATAGGATGTGTTCAGTAGGTTAGCTATTCATATTAACGGTGTTAATTATAATACTATATTAAGGGAGCTGACTGTTACTTCAGCAGCAATTAAGGAAATGAACACTGGGCTGGAAATACGTGGTTATAATTATAATCCTGGCTCTGACAATGTTTGTATGACCTTGAGCAAGTCACTTCCTCTCTGGGAGATTCCGTTTTCCCCTGGGTAAAAAGGAAGGGGCTTGACTAAGAAATGTGTGAGGTCCTTTCAAACTCCAGGATGCTATACAAAACAAACTACCAAAACAAATACAAACTTTCAGGGGGTTTGATTTGTCCATCTTGGAAGGCCCAAGCATTGCTAAGAAGAGTTGCATCAGTTTGTCTCCCTCTTCAAAGTACACTACACATCATTCTTCTATCCTTTTTTTAACAAAGACAGGGGCAAACTGCAAAAGCAGCAAGTGGGACAATGATGAAAGCAGACCTTGAACTGCCATTCTTTTTGCAAATCAGTTTTGGCAGGAAGAACGGTCACAGATCATTTGAATTTCAAGCAACAGCTAATCAACTTTGAATAATGTGGCTGGTGGACATAAAATTTTATTTCCTCATAGAAAATAGACCTACTTGGAGGGAGATTTCATGTGAAATGAAGCTCTATATGAGTGCACAACACATTTTTATCTTAATGTTGCTTTCCAAATAGTTAATATGGCTCACATAGGAAACACCCTTCTTTGTGCATCCTGGGCAAAAGGAGAAAGTAATATGGCCCTGTCCTGGTTCTGATGCCAATTTGCAGGGTCACCTTGGCCATATTACTTAAGTTGTCTGTGTTCGTGTCCTAAATGATCCATGGAAATGATAGCTCCTCTGCTGAACCCAGAGGGAGGTTGTAAGACTGAAATGAAGTAACATATGTGAATCTACTTTGAAGAGTATAACAGTTACACAAATGAATTCTCTTTCCATGTGTCTAGAATGCATGCGTATGGCTAATCCCATTAAGAAAGTAAGGTAGCTTCTCTGAATGTAATTATTCATTATTCTTGAAGTAACATTTGGAGGACAACCTTATTGCATTCTCTTTATCATTAACAATCAGATTATCCTGATATCATATACAAGAATTCATAGTCATTTAAAAAAATAGTTTTACTGCTCAAAGATTTAAGCAAGACTATTGCCACTGTGAGAAAATCCATTTATATTTCTGTTTAAAACCTGCTTCAAACTAACCATTAAAAAGAAATAGACAATCTTTATTTCACAAAAACAGCTGTGACACAAGCTGAAATCTCACCTGGTAGTTAATGCATAATTTTAAGCAACTTGGGACATTCTGTCCTGTATGCAAAGTTTCAGTTCAAGTCAAAGTTTTATTGAGAGCCTGTTATAAACCAGACACTGTGATGATATTTGTGATCCAATGATAACAAGAAGTAATCCCTGTCCTCCAAAAGAGAAGTCAGTCTGCCAGACAGAGTAATTCTAATGTATCATGTGACCTGTGCTATAATAGAATTGTGAAGTTGCAGGGAGCATCCAAGACCTGGGAAAGGCAGGTTTCATCGGGGCTCTCAGGAAAGCAGGCTCTTGATCAGAAAGAGAAACCAGCATGTGATTTTGCTTCCTGCCTCTACACCTGGCTGGTTGGAGAGGTTGGAAGAGGGGTAGAACTATTTTACTTTTGCTGAAGAAACTCTGTCTGCAATGGCAACATTTCAGAAAGCCAGCAGATAGGAGTGTTACTCCATGAACACCTACACTGTTGTCTTGCTACTGAGATTTAATATCTTCTTTTCAGAGTAAAAAGTTAGGAATTTTCTCCATTGAAGATTTGAAAAAGAGTATTAACAATATGAGAAAGTACAATGCTTAGATAGGATTAAAGCACTTTACAAAGCAAAATTGGGTAGTTTATCAGTATTAAAAAAATCCGGGTCCATCCATTTTGCTGCAAATGGCAATATTTCATCTTTTCTTATAGCTGAGTAACCCCATTATGCTTAGTGAAATAAGCCAGACAGAAAAAACAAAGAACCACATGACATCACTTATATGCGGAATATAAAAACAGTAAGCAACAAAGAAAAATGAAATGAACAAACAAACAAATAACCCATGGACATAATCAATAGTTTAATGTTATTTGTGGATGAGGGGGATAGGAAGGGGAGAAAGAGGAGGGGGTGGGAGAGGAGGGAGGGGAAACTAGAAATAGTGTGATGGAAAGAGAAGTCACAATAGTTGGGGAAATTATTATACAACAAGTTGACAACGCACTGTGGAATTGTATGCCTGAAAACTATGTAATTCTTGTTAACAGATGTCACCCCAAAAATTCTATCAATAAGGGGAGAAAGGTGAGGGGGTGGGAGAGGAGGGGGGAAGCTAAATATAAGGTGATGGAAAGAGAAGTCACATTAGGTGGTGAAATTATTATACAACAAGTTGACAATGCACTGTAGAACTGTAAGCCTGAAACCTATGTAATCCTTGCTAACAGATGTCACCCCAATAAGTCTAACAATAAAATGAATTAAAAAAAATTCTATCAATAAAAATGAATTTTAAAAATCCATAGTCTCATTATAAATAGTAATAGTAGCTGATAGGACATTACTTCTTGTTCCTTCATTTCTTTACTTTTACCCCTCATCTATTTATTATATTTATTTCTCTCTTTAATTTCCTTAATTGGTCTTGGTTTAGTATTAGAATGTATTTTTTATCATTTCTGTATATACTAAATAGTTCTAGATTTTCTGATCATTTAGAAATAGAATATTATTACTACCTCCAAAAATTTATTCAAACTTAATTTTATTTTTGTAACTTACATGACCTTATGTCAACCTTTTAGTTTCTTGAAAATTAGTGATCCTCAACAGAAAACATAAAGTTTTCAGCCCCATATTGTAAAACATTGATTCTTAAATTTTAGTGAATGCTGAGTTAAAAATACATATTCTGATAAGTCAAGATTGAGCCTGAGAAACTGCATGTTAAACATCCCACCTCATGGTTTCTCTGTCATAAGAGAACCAGGGACCAGATTTTGAGAAGCACTGCTATATATCTAAATAACTAAGTTTAGAATTAAGCAAGATCCACACACTGTATGTATGTCCCTTCTCTGATTTCCAGAAGTTGCTTACTCTGGTGACACTTCAGGCAACCATGAGGTCAAACCAAGACTTGGAATATCCACCTTGTGCTTTCGACTATTTTTTAGGTCTGGTGAACTGTTTTGGGAAACCTTGTACCCAGAACCCTCAGAAATATTATCTAGAGGTTCCCTGGTGGTGTATTGGCTAGGCTTTGGTGCTCTCAATGACGCAACCTGGGTTCGATTCCCAGCCAGGGAACGCTACCACCCCCCCCCCCAGAAAAAAGAAAGAAATATCATCTAACTTTTGTTTTCCCAGGAAAAAATCTTTGGGAATTACAAGTACTCATTTCCTTACCTTGCAGTGAATTTTTCTTATTTTGTCTCATTTTCCCCCAGCATCCCTTAAACAGGTGGTTCTCAATCCTGGTTATGTGTCAGAATCACCTACAGGAGTTCACTAAAACTACAGGTGTTCTTGGGCACAAACTCAGACGTGGTAACTGGGGTGGCCCCCCCCCCAGAAAAATCAGAATCACTATGTACCCAGACACATCAGTATTTTTAACAGTTTTTTTCTGATCTGTGATAATTTCTCAGGCTTGCCTTTTTTCATGACCTTCCCAGTTTCAAAGAATACTAGTCGGGTATTCTGTAATATACAACCCCAATCTGGATTTTTCTGACGTTTTTATAACATAATTAAACTCAGGTTATGAGTATTTAAAAAGAATGCTGCAGAGGTGATGTGCTCTTATCATTACACCAATCATATCAGAGGTACATGATAACCACATTATATTACTGATGATATTAATCCTCATCACTTTAAGGTGCTTTCTGCCAGATGTCTCAACTATAATGTTATCATTTTTCCTTTTCCACGCTTGTGTTTTGAAAGCAAGTCTCTAAGTCTAGCCTTCCTTCAGGGAAGTGGAGAGGGGAATTAAGCTTTTCACCTCCTAGAGAGGGGAGCATCACATATATTGTTTAGAATTCTTCTATTGGGAAGATGGAGACTTTCTTCCTCATTAATTAATTAATTAATTAATTCTATCATTCATTTATATCAATAAAGACTCGTAGATATTTATTTTATACTTTGGATCATAATCCTACTATACTATTTATTTTGTTTTCCGAATTATTCTAGCTTTGGCTGTTGGGAGCATTCTAGGATGGCTCCTATATTCTTTAGACATGCCCTACTCCTTTTTCAACTTTTTTTTGGTTTTGCCTTTTGGACACTTCCTTACCCTCTGTCACTACAAGATGCTCTATGTTCATCTTGTAATTTTCCTTCCTCAATCCTAGAATCAGCCATTTTTTTCAAGAAGTCCTGGTTCTCTTTATTGGATCACAGTATTGAAAACCAAGATCTGTACAGTTGATGTTTTAATTGCTAGGGAGATTTCATTGATTACAAACCCTCTCAGCTGATATAGCTAGAAAATACATGACATATGTGTACTAACTTACATATGCATACACATCTATAATTATTTCTATATCTATCTGTATCTACCTTTAACTAAATATGAGTTAATGTTGATGTCTTCCTCTGCAGTTCAGTACCACAGGGTTTACGAAATCACATTTTTGAAAGATGACTTAAAATATTTTATAAAAAGAAAATGACAAAAAAAGGTTAACTCTATCTGCTCCAAGAGTCGAGACAGGGAGACCAGTTTAGGCTGCTATTGTTATCTAGGCACGAGATAATATAGGCTTCAATTAGGATGGTGACAAATGAGGAGAGGAGTAAACTGATTACAGGTAGACTCTGAAGGTAGAACTGACAGGATTTGGTGGTAGTTTGTATATGGAAGGGGGAAGGGTGGTTAAGAAAAGGGAAGAGCCAAGGATAACTCCTGGATTTGAAATCTGAGAAACTATGTGCCCAACGATGCCATTTGCTGAGATGGGGAAGAATAGAGGAGGAGCAGGCTTGGAGAGGAGGGTATAAAAATCAAAAGGTCTTTTTTTACTTTGTGAAGATTGAAATTCCCTTTAGATGTTCAAAATAGAAATGTCAAATAAGCAGATATATATTAGAGTTTGAAGCCTAAGGGCGAGATCTGGGTTAGATAAATAAATTTATGTGTTATCAGCAGATAGATGTTAATTTAAGCCAGGGGCTAGATGGGAGAACCTAGAAAGAAAGTGAGAGTGATGACAGGAAGAAAGGGCCAAGGCTAAGTCCCAGGACAGTTCAGCAATTAGAGTATGAGCAAACAAGGTGGAGCCAGCAAAGGCAATTTAACTCTTCTACTAGAGTTCAAGATACACAGTGTTATTATTCTGAGACATACATCACACATTTCCTCACTGCTCATGATATTAACTGACAAGCAGAAAATTTTCTATTTTTATATTAATTTTGTTTTTTAACTGCTATTGGGAGGCAGGTGAAGATGATTCCACTTTTTACATTTATTTTTATTGTTAGACTTATTGGGGTGACATCTGTTAGCAAGGATTACATAGGTTTCAGGCATACAATTTGACTTTTAGTAAATAAATTATTTGGAAGTAGTGGGGATTGACTTCTTATGTGGCCTTGTAGTCTTTTGAAATATAACATTCTCCCTTGCTTTCATAAGTCTTTAATGAATTAATCATTCCTACCTCTTTCCTCGTTTCCCTTATTGTGTCCCATAACATTTTTCTGAATAGATCAAGAGGAGTGGGTTAATCTTGGGGATTGAAAGTGGATGAGTGCAAGAGCGACTTCCATACCTGCTGACATATTTATAATAAGGGATTTCTTTCTCTCCCTAACCAAAATAGAAAACTAAGTTTCAGATAAATATCCCAGATCCCCATTTTTTTAATCATGTCTACATTTCCATTATCTCTATACTAAGCCAAGAAAACGAAAGTGTAGTACACTGGTTTAAGAGCATGGATTCTAAACCTGATAGTCCTGGGGTTAAATCTTATAATAATAGTGTCAATTGCATAGAGTTACTGTGATGATTAAATTAAATAAAGTGCTTAGAACAGTATGTGATTCATAGTAAATGCTATGTAAGGGCTTATTATTACTGCAACTGACTAGCATGCCAGCCAGTCCACTTGGCTTCAATTTTTTGTTTTTTGTTGTTTTTTTTCTGCCCTCTCAACTGCATTCTGCTGCTAGGAAACATATTCATTTTTTTTCTATTCTTCTAACTCACCAATGTTCAGTCAAATACCATGAGCCAGACACTTTCCTAGGTGCTGAAGATACGGCAGTGAAGAAAAAGCACAAAGTCCTTGATTTCCTGAAGCTTACATTTCATCAGATGGAGACAGACAAGAAACAAAAAAATCTCAAGCAGCAATGTACCTGCTTTTGCAGTACCATGAAAAGCACACAAGAATAAAATTTGATAGCGTGAGACTCCTCCTCTGAGTCTTTCTGAGAAACTGACATCAGCCAGTGAAAGGGTACTATTTATAAAAGGCAAAAGAACAGCAATTGCAAAGGCCCTGCAGAAAAAGAATTATGACATGTTGGAAAAACTGATCATAGTGGTTATAGGAGTATATAGCAGAGGCTGTGAATGCTCACCACTATCTATGTTAATTTCTTACTAGGCATACATCCAGACTTCTTCCAGCCTTGTTTGCCACTGTACGTGACCATGCAAGGAAAGACCCCCCCAAAAACCCAGAATTTATTGTGTATTAATTCTTACATGTTTAAACTTTAGTCACCTTCAAATTATTCTCCATTTGATGCAATAGACCTACTGAGACACTTTTTCCACTGCTCAAAACAGTTTTTGACCTTTTTGATATTGATGCCTTTTAGTGTTTCTGCTATTTTCTGTTTCATCTCTTCCACATCAGCAAAACATTTTCCTTTGAGGACTTTTTTTCATCTGTGGAAACAAAATGAAAAATTGTTGCTCTGGGTGAGATAATGTGAACAGGTAGGATGGGGCATGGGTGTCACACCATTTTTGGTCTAAAACTGCTGAAAACGAGGGTGGTGTGAGTAGGTGCATGCATTGCCATAGTGGAAGAACTAGTCAACTATTTGCCACAACTTGGGACATTTGTGCCACAAATCATGATGAAATTTTCTTAAAACTTCCAGATAAAAAAACTCTGCTTGACCATTTGACCTGGAGGAACAATTTACAGTGCAATCATTCATATATTAAAGAAAGATAATTCCAAGATGGCAGTATGGGAGTAGCTCCTTGAAATCTTCCCTGGAAATCACAACAAATTTAACAACTATAAGTCATGAAAGGACTACATAAGCAACAAATAAACACAGTTGCGAGATCCACTCATTGCATCAAAACATCTGAATGTGGGAAAGCTGGGAGAACTTGGGAGAAGAGAAGAAGGAAGTGCCAAGACAAAGGCTGTGGGATGTGGCCAAAGTTCACCGAAGTCACTGGGAGAGAGAAGGGGGTACAGAAATGGGGGACGTGAGATGCAGTTTGGAGCTCACTGTGGTCACAGGAGGGAAAATGAGGTGCAAAGACAGGGTCCATGGCACATGGCCTGGAGCTCACTATGGTCCCAAGGGAAAGAAGGAGTGAAATGATGGCAGGCATGCCTTTTCTGGTCCTGAACATTTCAGCCTAAGAGAATCACCTGAACCCAACACTTGGAGCAGAGACTTGAGGTAAAGATCAAATACAGAAGAGCATAAGCCCACACTGCCCTCACTACCCTCAGTGACAGGCAGAAGACAGACACAGAGCTTGGCCTCAAGGAGCTGGTTCCTTGAGAAAGTCAACAAAATTGACAAACCCCTGGCTAGACTAATCAAAGTACAAAAGGAAAGGACATAAATATCAAAAATTGGAAACGAAAGGGGAAAGATTACTACTGATACCACAGAAATACAAAGGACTGTAAGAAAATATTATGAAGGAATTTAGGCCACTAAATTTAACAACCTAGAAGAAATGCACAAGTTTCTAGAAACTTATAGCCTACCAAGACTAAACCAAGAAGAACTGGATAATTTAAATAGACCAATCAATAGCAAAGAGATTGAAATGACTATCCATAATCTCCTGAAAGGCAAAAGCTCTGGACCAGATGATTTCATGAATGAGTTCTACCAAGCATTCAAAGACGAACACCTATCCTCCTCAGATTCTTCCAGAAAATTGAAGAGGAAACAATACTTCCTTACTTATTCTATGAGGCCAACATTACCCTAATACCAAAGTCTGGCAAAGACAACACCAAAAAAGAAAACTATAGACAAATACCTCTGATGAACACATATGCAGAAATCCTAAACAAAATATTTGCAAATAGAATACAACAATACATCAAAAAGATTATACATCATGATCAAATGGGATTCATTCCAGGTGCACAAGAATGGTTCAACATATGAAAATCAATCAATGTAATACACCAAATAAACAAAATATAAGATAAAAGACCATATGGTTATATCAACTGATGCAGAAAAAGCTTTGGACTAGATACAACATCCATTTATGATCAAAAAACTAAATATAATAGGTGTAGCAGGAAAGTACTTCAACATAATAAAAGGCCATATATGACAAACCTTCAGCTAACTGAATGGGGAAAAGCAGAAGCCTATTCCCCTAAAATCAGAAACAAAACAGCAATGCCCGCTGTCACCACTGCTATTTAATATAGTATTGGAAGTTGTACCCACAGCAATCACGTAAGAGAAAGGAATAAAAGGTATCCAAATTGGAAAAGAAGAGGTCACATTGTCACTATTTGCGGATGATATGATCCTTTATATAAAAAATTCCAAAGATTCCACCAGGAAAATATTGGAAAAATAAATGAACACAGTAAAGTCACAGGATACAAAATCAATGCACAAAAATCAACAGCATTCCTATATACAAACAACAAATCCTCAGAAAAAGAAGTGAGAGAGCCGATTCCTTTTGCTATCACCACAAAAAGAATGAAATACCTGGGAATTACCTTAACAAAGAAGGTGACAGATTTATACACAAAAAACTATACGACACTTTTGAAAGAAACGGAAGCAGACATTAAGAAATGGAAAAAATATTCCCTGTTCATGGATAAGAAGCCTTAACATTGTTAAAATGGCCATTCTGCCCAAAGTAATCTACAGATTTAATGCAATACTCATCAAAATCTCACAATCATACTTTTGGAAAATAGATAAAAGAATTAACAGATTTATATAGAACCCAAAAACTCAAATTGCCAAAGCAATACTACATAAAAAGGAATAAGGCTGGTGGCATTAAACTCCCCAACTTCATTTTATATTACAAAGCATCAGTAGTAAAACAGCTTGTTATTGGCAGAAAAACAGATATATAGACCAATGAAACACAACTGAAAACCCAGAAATAAATCCACAAAGTTATGGACAAATAATTTTCGATAAAGGAGCAAAAAACATACAATGGGGAAAAGACCGCCTCTTTAGTAGATGGTGCTGGGAAAACTGGAAAAACATATGCAAAAGAATGAACCTGAGCTGTGAACTCTCTCCATATACAAAAATTAACTCAAAATGGATTCAAGACCTTCATATCAGACATGCAACAATAAACTGTATAGAAGAAAACATCACTACTAAACTTATAGACCTAGGACTCAAGGAAGACTTCATGAGCCTGACCTCAGAGGCAAGCAAAGTAAAAGCAATAATAAATGAATGGGACTATATCAAACTAAAAAGCTTCTGCACAGCAAAAGAAACCATCAACAAAGCAAAGAGATAGCCAACTGAATGAGAGGAAATATTTGCAAATAATGTATCAGATAAGGATGGACCTGGAGATCATCATGCTAAGTGAAATAAGCCAGACAGAAAAAACAAAGAACTGCATGATTTCACTCATATGCGGAATATAAAAGTGAAAGCAAAGAAAAAAAAGAAATGAACAAACAAATAACCCATGGACACAATCAATAGTTTAATGTTTATTTGGGGACAAGTGGATTAGGGAGGGGAGAAAGCGGAGGGGTGGGAGAGGAGCGGGGGAAGCTAAATATAAGGTGATGGAAAGAGAAGTCACATTAGGTGGTGAACTTATTATACAACAAGTTGACAATGCACTGTAGAACTGTAAGCCTGAAACCTATGTAATCCTTGGTAACAGATGTCACCCCAATAAGTCTAACAATAAAAATGAATTAAAAAATAAATAAATAAATAAATAAAATATATAAAGAACTAATATGACTTAAGGACAAATAAACAAACAACCCAATTGAAAAGTGGGCAGAGGAAGTAAACAGACACTTCTCCCATGAAGAAATACAAATGGCCAGCAGACATATGAAAAAATGCTCATCTTCATTAGCTGTCAGGGAAATGCTCATCCTCATTAGCTACCACCTCACACCTGATAGAACGTCTATTATCAACAAGACAAGGAATAACAGGTGCTGGAGAGGATGTGGAGAAAATGGAACTCTGGTACACTGCTGGTGGGAATGCAAATTGGTACAACCACTGTGGAAGACAGTGTGGAGGTTCCTCAGAAAATTGGGAATGGAGTTACCATTTGACCCAGCAATCCCCCTTCTGGGAATCTACGCAAAAACTTGAAAACCTTTGTCCACAGACTTATGTACCCCAATGTTCATCGCAGCACTGTTCACAGTGGCCAAAACATGGAAACAACCAAAGTGTCCTGCGACAGATGACTGGATAAAGAAGCTGTTGTAAATATACACAATGGAATATTACTCAGCTGTAAGAAAAGATGAAATATTGCCATTTGCAACAAAATGGATGGACCTGGAGATCATTATGCTTAGCGAAATAAGCCAAACAGTAAAAACAAAAGACTGTATGACTTTACTCACATGCAGAATATAAAACTGAAAGCAACAAAGAAAAAAATGAACAAACAAACAAATAACCCATGGACACAATCAGTAGTTTAATGTTTATTTGGCGATGAGTGGGGAGGGGAGGGGAGAAGGAGGAGAGGGTGGGAGAGGAGTTAGGGGAAGGTAAATATTTTGTGATGGAAAAAGAAGTCACATTAGGTGGTGCACTTATTATGCAACATGTTGACAATGCAGTATATAATTGTATGCCTGAAACCTATGTAATCCTTGCTAACAGGTGTCACCTCAATAAGACTAACAATAAAAATGAATTTAAAAAAAAGAAAAAAAATTAAAGAAGGACCCAATAGAAATTCTGGAGATGAAGAACTCAATATAAGGGATTAAAAACAAAAATATGATATAGCTAGCTTAGGACACCGAGCTAACCAAATGAAGGCAAAAATTAGTAATATTGAAGATAAACATATGGAAATGACACAGATGGAAGAAGAGAAAAACTTAATACTTAAGAGAAATTAAAGAACTCTACAAGAACTATCTGACTCCATCAGAAAGAACAACATAATAATAATGGTTATACCAGAAGGAGAAGAAAGTGAGATATGTACAGAGAATGTATTAAACAAATAGTCAATAAGAACTTCCCAAACATATGGAAAGAACTAGATCTTCAAATTCAATAAGCAAACAGAAAAACTAAGTATCTCAACCCTGACAGGTCTTCTCTAAGGCACATTATATTGAAGTTGTCAAAATCAATGACAAAGAAAAATTTCTCAAGCAGACAAAGAAAACAAGATTGTAACTTATAAAGGAAATTCCAACAGATTGTCATCAGATTTCTCAGCAGAAATCTATAAACCAGGAGGGAATGAAATCAAATATTCCAATTATTGAAAGAGAAAAATTACCAGTCAAAAATATCCATATTCACCAATGTTATATTTCTAAATATGAAGGAGGAATACAGATTTTTCCAGATATACAGATGCTGAGAGAAGTCTCTAGCAGGCCTGTATTACAGGAAATATAAAAGGAGGCTATTCAACCTGAAACAAAGATTCAAAATAAATAAGGATAATTTGTGAAATCAAAAATATAAAAGGGGAGAAAGAAAAGGTCTGAATTTCCAAAGGGGCATGAAATTAGAAGCATGCTTAAGGAAAGGGGCTACTGTGTATATGAAAATTTCAATTACATACATTTAATGCTACCAATTGCAAAAAAAAAAAAAATCCAGAACAGAGACACATAATGTAAAAATGAGGAAACAGAGGTAGGAAAGCATAGAACACCACCAAACTAAACTAACAGAAGGAAAAAAAAAAACATAAAAACAAACAATGGGGACTAAGCTACTGGAAAACAGAAGATATAATGGTTATAAATAATTCTTATATATCAATCATCAGGCTAAATGTAAATGGACTGAACTTACCAATGAAAAGCCACAGAGTAGCAGATTAGATAAAAAATCAAACCCAGCCATATGCTGCCTCCAAGAGATACATCTCAGCTGCAAGGACAAGCATAGACTCAAAGTGAAAGGGAGAAAAGCAATATTTCAAGCAGATTGCATCTAAAGAAAAGCAGGTGTAGCCATACTTATAACTGATGAAACAGATTTTAAGATTAAAAATGTAACATGAGACAAAGATGGACATTTCATAATGATAAAGGGGACAATACAACGAGAAGATATGACACATTGATATTTATGCCCCCAATCAGGAAGCACCAACATATACAGAGGAACTACTAACAGAACTAAAGGGAGAAACTGACAACACAATCATAGTAAGTGATCTAAACACTCCATTGATGACCATGGATAGATCATCCAAACAGAAAAGCAACAAGGAAATACCAGCTTTAAATGATACGTTGGGTCAATTGGACATAATTAGGATTATAGAACATTTCATTCCAAAATATATCACTATGTTGTACACCTGAAACTAATATTGTATGTCAAATGTAATTGTAAAATTTTAAGAACTGTAAAAGGATAAATATAAAAATAAAGATAAAATTTACATGAATGTGAACTGAGCTAATTCAAATTGAGGAAATAAGAGTTAAAACAAAAAATTTACAAAATATAAGACTACACATTTTTTTCTAGTGCCCATGAAACATTCTCAAAAATAAACCATATACTAGGACACAAAACCAGCCTAAGCAAACTTAAGAAGATTAAAATCATACCAAGCATATTCTCTGACCACAAATTTTTGAAATTGGAGATCAACTGCAGAACGAAAGGAGAAAAAAGCACACATATATGTGGAGATTAAACTACATGCTATTAGACAATGATTGGATCAAAGAAAAATTTAAATAAAGATAAAAATACATCGAAACAAATAACAATGAAAACATATCATATCAAAATTATTGGAATGCAGCAAAAGCAGTATTAAGGAGGAAATTTGTATAATTACAGGCCTATTTCAAGAAACAAGAAAATCACAAATAAACAATTTAACTTCACATCTTAAAGAACTAGAAAAAGAAAAACAAATGAAATCCAAGCTCAGTAAAAAGAAGGAAATAATAAAAATTAGAGCAGAACTAAATGAAATAGAGAACAAAAAGACAATAGGAAAAAATACAACGAAGACTTGGTTCTTAATTGTGTGCCTAAAACCTATGTAAATCTTGCTAACAGATGTCACCCCAAAAAGTCTATCAATAAAAATGAATTTTAAAAAAAAGAAAGCAATGCAAACAGCATCCCAGTAAATAAATAAATAAAATAAAATAAAATAAAATAAAATTGACAATCCCCTGGCTAGACTCACTAAGATGAAAAGAGAAAAGACACAAATAGCCAAATTAAGAAATGAAAAAGAAGAAATTACAATGGAAATGACTGAAATACAAGGGCTCATATGAGAATATTCTGAAAGACTATTGCCACCAAATTCAATAACCTATAAGAAATGGATAAAATTTTAGAAACATACATTTCCTAATCTCAACTGAGATGAACTGGAAAATTCAAAGAGACTAATCAACAGCAAATAAATCAAAACAATCATCTTAAACCTCCTCAAAAGCAAAAACCCAGGACCAGATGGCCTCATGAGGGAATACTACCAAACATTCAAAGAGGATTTAATACCTGTCCTCCTTAAACTCTTCCAAATAATTGAAGAAGAAGCAATATTTTCTCTTTTTACAAGGCCAACATTACCTTGGTAAGGATCACACACACACACACACACACACACACACACACACACACACACAAAGCTACAGACCAGTATCACTAATGAATACAGATGCAAAAATTCTAAACAAAATAGTATATTAGCAAACTGAATACAATATATTTAAAAAATTATACATCACAATCAAGTGGCGTTCATTTTAGGAGCACAAGAATTGTTCAACACATGTAAATCAATCAATATGATACACCAAATAAAGAAAATAAAAGATAGAAACCATGTGATTATATCAATTAAGGCAGAAAAAGCATTTGATAAAACACAACATCCATTTGTTATTAAAATACTCAACAAAATGTGTATAAAAAGAAAATACCTCAATATAATAAAGGCCATATACAACAAACTGCCATCTAATACTATACTGAATGGTGAAAAACTGAAATATTTTTCTTCAAAATCAGGAACTAGGCAAGGATGCCCCCTTTCACCACTGTTATTTAACACAATACTGGAAGTCCTAGCCAGAGCAATCAGGCAAATGGAAGAAATAAAAGCATTCAAATTGGGAATTAAGAAGTTAAATTATCACTTTTTGCAGATGATATGATTCTTTACATAAAGAACCCTAAGTACTTCACCAAAAAACTATTAGAAAAAATAATACAGTAAATTTGTAGGATACAAAATCAATGCACAAAAATCCATAGCAATGGGAGTTCCCCTGGTGGTGTAGTGGCTTAAGGCTTTGTCGCTGGTGCTGTCAATACTGTGGCCCAGGTTCGATTCCCGGCCAGGGAACTATCCACATATTAAAAAAAAAAAAAAAAAAAAGCAAAAATCCATAGCATTCTTATACACTAACAGTAAAATATCAGAAAAAGAAAGAAACAAACACAAACAATACCTTTTGCAATTGCAACAAAAAGAATGAAATACCTAGGAATAAACTTAACAAATGTGAAGAACTTATATGTTGAAAACCATAAGACACTATTAAAAGAAATTGAAGAAGACATAAAGAAATAGAAAGATATTCCATGTTCACTGGTTGGAAGAATCAATATAGTTAAAATAACCACAATACCCAAAGCCATACACAGATTTCATGCAATCACCACCAAAATACCAACCATATTCTTTCAAGAAATAAATTAAAATATCATCAGATTTACATAAAATTACAAAAGACCCCAAATAGGCAAAACTATTCTACAAAAAAGAACAAGACTAGAGGCTTTAATTTATACTACAAAGCATCAAAAATCAAAACAGCATGATATTGGCAGAAAAAGAAATAAAAGACACACAGACCAATGGAATAGAATTGAAAATCCAGAATTAAACATATATATATAAATAATTTTTGACAAAGGAGCCAAAAACATACAATGGAGAAAAGAAAGACTCTTCAATAAATGGTGATGGGAAAAGTGGAAATCCACAGCTAAAGAATGCATCTGGATTATGATCTGTCACCATATACCAAAATTAACTCAACATGAATCAAAGACCTAAACATAAGACCTGCAACAATAAAATGCATTGAAGTAAATATCAGTAGTAAACTCATAGACCTTGGGTTTAGGGGGGAATTTATGAATTTGACCTCAAAAACAAGGGAAGTAAAAGCAAAAATAAATGAATAGAATTGCATTAAACTAAAAGCTTTTGCACAGCAAAATAAACCATCAACAGAATAAAGGGACAACCAATCAAATGGAAAACATATTTGCAAATAACACCTCGAATAAGGGGCTAATATCCAAAATGTATTTAAAAACTTGTACAACTCAACAACAACAAAAAATACAATGCAATTAAAAAAGGGCAAAGGACCTGAACAGACACTTCTTTCAAAAAAAACATGCAAATTGCCAACAGATATGTGAAAAAAATGCTCAACTTCATTAGCTATTACGGAAATGCAAATCAAAACCATGAGATATCACTTCTCACCTGTTTGAATGGCTATTATCTTTAAGACAAATAATAACAAATGTTGGAGAAGCTGTGGAGAAAAAGGAACCATCATACGCTGCTGGTGAGGATGTAAATTGGTACAGCAACTATGGAAAACAGTATAGATCTTCAACAAATTAAAAATAGAGTTACCACATGACCCAACAATCCCCTTTTGGGTATCTACTGAAAAATCTAAAACCTTTTTTTCTGCGAAGATATATGTACTCCGATGTTCATTGCAGCATTATTCAAGGTGGCCAAGACATTGAAACAACCAAAATGTTCTGTGATAGAAAACTGGATAAAGAAGATTTGATACATATACACAATGGAATACTAACTTTGCAATAAAATAAGGTGAAATACTGCCATTTGTAAAAACATAGATGGACCTTGAAGGTATCATCATGCTGAGTAAAATAAGTGAGACAGAAAATGGCAAGAACCATATGAATTCACTCATATGTAAGATGAAAGCTATAAGACAAATAAACAAAAAAAACACACAAAACTCAAAGACACAGACAACAGTTTACTAATTAACAAAGGGTAAGGGGGAAGGTAGAAGGGAGGCAGAGGAGGAAGGGGGGAAGCTCTATATAAATAAATAAATACATTAATTAATTAATTAATTAATTAATTAATTAAAGATCATAGAATATCCATGTGTTATCCAAGAATTTTTATTGTGCCTCACAATGTTAAGTCTCCAGGCTCAGTTATAGGCTAAGCTGGTGCCATCCTCATTCACTGAGTCCCAGGAAGTTAGGGAAAATAAAAAAGAATGAAAAACAATTCTGGTTCTTTTTGGGTCCCTCCCCTATATGATAGAGTTCTGGCCAATGAAGCGTGAACATTTTCAGGACTGACTTATAAAACCCCCCAAACATTCTCTTCTATTGCCTACTTGCTGACTGCAAAAGAACAAAAAGACAATTCCAAAGCCCTTGGAGATTTCAGAGCCACAAAATGGAAAGCAACTGGCTTCTGAGTGCATGGAGTGGGACCTGCAATTGAGAATTTGGGAGTGATCACTTCATTACTAGCATTTCTTACCTCAATACCAGGAGCATGGTGCAAAATGAGGTCAAAGGGAAGGAAAGGACAATTCTTCCTAAAACAAACTTTTCACCAAGTATCTATCCTATTCACTACTGTTCAGAATTTTTAGCCCACCCTATGGGGCCCCTCTGGTCATCTCCGTAGTACTTACCCTACCATAACCTCTCCCGGACCTAGATCTTACGCTGCAGTCAGGTGGTCCTCTCATTGTCTCCTGCCTTGCATCTTCTCTCACCTACCAATCTCTCAGGACCCAACATCTCCAGTCACCACATTCGCTAAATGCCATTAGGCATCTTAGCTTTCATTCCACTGTTTCTAGATTATTTAACACATGTTAGATTCACTTTTTTGCAGGCTAGGTGATTAGTTGGATATGCTTCTCTGGATCCCTCACAATGCCTCACAGAAGGTTCAGCACATAGAAGGTAGTGAATGAATGCTTGGTTGCTCACATCAAGCTCATCTGAGATAACTTCTCAGCTGTTCCACTCAAAGCTGGAGGTGTCTTTTTGAAACTCATTAAGCCAGATCTCTGTGACTGCGAAGTGTGCATAAAGGAGCAATAAGAAATCTTCCTTCCATGGCACCGACGTCTTGCAGGGAGGAGTAGATTGTATTTACCTGAAAGCTCTCCCTTGAAGCTGAAGAATGGAGCTTTTGTCATTACTGAGACCATTGAAGTCTCTGGCTTGCATAGCAAACCTCAAAAACAAATATTGCAAAACTCCCACTTCTGAGACATCTTAAAACCTGGCTGTCTTGGCTCCCAGCTCTGCATCGGACATAGTACTTGTTCTCTGTAGCTTCTATCATATTTAAATTCCTATTTGCATCATTCCAAATTGAGCACCTTGATCCCAGAACCTTTAGACTAAAGTGGGAGCTTTTGTTCAACACAGTAGGCTGCAAACTTTATTCTCTCCCAAATACACTCAGAGGTCTCAGCCATGAGAACTAATCAGGCCTTAAACAGCAGAGTTAGGATTCAGGGAGCAGTGCAACTTTTTTCCAGAATCAACCCAATCCTGATATTGTCTCCTATAATTAAGGTATCAACAAAGTATCCAAAAAGATTAATTTAGCTTAATCTGGCTTCCAAATGGCCCTGGGCTCCAGAAATGGAGAGCCTTCGGCAGCGATGTCATTCACTAAGGCAAGAGGAGTGGGCTAGGGAGACAAGTTCCACTTGCCTTTTCCTTTAAGCCTGACATTAACCTTCCTCTTAGAGGGGCAGTGGCAGGGGCTACAATTCTAAATTAGCACTTTTATCTCAGATGATGTTATCAGTGTCAGCATGTAGGCTGCAGTAATCATGGATTGAGGTTGATTCTGTGCTAAGAAGACATCCCTCACTCTGAAATTTTGGTTTAAGCTCAGAATGAAATTATTCATATTTCCTGATCACCTTTCTTCTCCTTTTTCTCTGTTGCTCCCATATATTGACTTCCTATGCTTTTCTACTGTTGTATAATATTTTCCCAGGTCCCTTCACTTTTTTGCAACTACAGTCACTAACCCTATGATGGAAGAGAGTTGGCATTTGTTAAGTTTCAAGTCAAGTACTGTGCTAAGCTCTCTTAGATAGAGAATCTTTTACTCTCTTATACCAATTCTAGAAGCTAGTTGTTACCACTCTAATTTCAATGTGAGGAAACTGAGGGTAAGACAGAAAAAAAAAAGCAGTGGCCTAGACTTGGGTCAAATGATAGAGTTGGGATTTGAATTCAGGTCTGGTTGGTTTTAAGTTCTTGTTCTTTGCACAGTAAATATATCATGTTCCCAAATACATTGAATGCAGGCAATATTGTGGAAATCTGCCCTGTTCTACTGCTTCCATCAATATCAAAAGGACAGATTATTGCCACAATGTATCTGTTTGCTCTTCTCCTGGGGAGTGAATAACAAATGCCTATTGAGAAGCTACTTTTGTCAATGTTCAGCTAAGACCAAAGCACAGCAAACTAATTCCAGAATATTGTGACTCAATTGAGACTTCTGCTGCCAGAGAAACAGAAGGTACTCAGGAACAGGATATTCAGAATAGCATAGTGGACGAGTGTGCAGGCCAGGCTCTGGAGTCAGACTGCCCATATCCATCACCTGTACCACTTAGTAGCTACGGGAGCCTATGCAAGTTACTTAAGCCCAAATGTCCTCATCTGTAAAAAAAATACCATCTAACACCTATTGAGGCCCCACTATGTGCCAGACATTGTTCTCAGTACAGTACTTGGCACATATAAACTCATTCACTCTTCACATAAAAACTATAAAGTAGGTTAATCTTATAGTCTTTATTTTAGAGATGGGAAAATGAAGACACGAAGAACTTGAATAAATTGCCCAGAGGTACACAGTTGGAAAATGGCACCATTGGATTCAAAGTGGGAAATCTTCTTCCGGATCCTGTGCTCCTCACCATTACTGTCCTCACAGGAACAATAATAATACCTACCTCATAAGGTTGTTATGGATATTATGAAAGAGGCTGCACTTAAAATTAAGCTTTCAACAAATATTAGCTAGTAGTACTAGTACTAGTAGTAGCAGTAGTAGTAGTAATAGTAGTAGTAAAAGCTAGAGTATTTATTTTTTGGGCAACAAGTCACCTTGAATGCATTCATTTGAATAGCAGTCTGGGTATGGACAAAGGGAAGCCTGGGTACTATGAAAATCCAAGCCACACAAATTATACCAGCCACTCCAATAATATTTCTGCACCTCCATCTGAGCCCAAGCATTGATTTTCTTGCACTTCTGGATAGGGAGGCAAAATGTATTGTATTCCTTTTTCATGAGATTTTGTTGGTATGTCAGAGTGCGGATGCCAGTTTTATGCTGCAAAAAGAAGATGGAGAAGAAGGAAATAGGACATTCTTGTAACACTTTATATTTCTCTTCCATTACACTGAACGCATTTCTAGTTAATTATTTATGTAATTATATGTTTATTATCCTCTCTCTCCCTAAACCAGACTGTAAATTTCTTGAGAGCAAGAGCTATGTTTGCTTTTCCAATATATCTTCAGCCTTGGGCACAGAATCTGGCATTAAGCTTGAGTTCTATGAATATGAAATGAATGAATGAATGATGCTGCTACCCCAGGGCTGTAAAGCAAATTTAGAGTTGTGCTTCCCCTCAGGATGCCAGGAATGCCAGAGAAGATGCAATTTTGAGGTATAGCCAAAAGGTGGCAGAATGACTCTGAAAACAGTCACCTCCAGGCATCTAGAGGAGAAAATGACAACTGAGAACTGGGTAGTTTTCACAAACTAGAAAATATGGGATAATCTTTAGTACCCCCACATTGTTCAGCACAGGACATTACACATCATACTTGCTCAAAAATATTTGTTGAAAACAAACAACTCCTTTCAGCAAGGATTTTTATTCATTTATTTTTATTCAAAAAGAGCCGCCTTTCAAAAAATATTTTAGTGCCTGCCTACTATGTAGACACTGAGGCTACAATGAAGAACAAGGTAGATTTCTGCCCTCTTATGAGTAGAGCTTATACCTAACAGGGAGCAGATGGGTAATGAGATACATACAAAATGCTATGGGCCAGGGGCCCATGTTCTGGTCCAGGAAAGTCAGAAAAGCTGTTTGGAAATAACATTAAAGCTAAGGAGTAATTATATATTAACACACTCGCATGAGACACCAAGCCTTAAAAAAGATAATTCCTTGGTTATTTAAACTGTTTCAAGGCAGAGAGAACCTCAAACGTACAAAAATTTAGGAAATTCCACCATTTGCCCTTGTCATATTCACAACCTAGACTAAAGGTAGCTATTTTTAGCAAAAGACATTTGTTGAAAAGGAATTACAAATACAGGTCAAATCACAAGATGCACACAACTTCCCTGAATTCTCAACTAGCATTTCTTATATGTGTCCATGAGTTTTCATTTTCTTCAGTTTTAGCTTATTTGATTCTCACAGCAGATCAATGAGGGCAGAAAAGCAAACATCGATAGCCCCATTTTATAGGGTCTAGTATTTTTTGAGGGAGAAATGGAAGCTCAGAGAAGTTACATGACTTGCTCAAATCTTCACTGCACTGAGAGGCCAAGTTAGCACTATAACCTGGTCTATTAAGTTTCAGTCTGGTGGTCTGTCTATTATACTATGCTTACTATGCTATCTGTTTGTTATAATGACAAGCCAGTGCAAACACATAAAGTGGAGATTTCTGTAGATTCCTTACCTTGGCATGACACTTGCATGTCTGTTTCTTCTTCTCTATGCTTCTGAACAGTTTATATAAAAAAGAAATTGTGCATTTTCTATATATCGCCTATGATAATGAAGCTATTCATATTTTAAAGCCCTCCTGGAGTAAAATTTGGAAATCTATTTTCTTAGAAACTCTTTCCTAGATTATCAAATGTATTGACATGCAGTGGTAAAAAGTAGTCCTTAAAAATAATTTGGAAACATTTTCTCCAAATTTGACTAATATCTTCATGAACATGTATTATGTTTTGCTTCAACCATGCTGAGGGTGAATCACAGCAATTAGTAACCTGTCACCACCAAAAAACTCAGCATGTGTCTACTAAAAATAAGAATTTTTCTTACATAGTAACAATAAAATGATCAATTCAAGACCTTCAACATTAAAAAATATTATTACCTAATGTACATTTCAAATTCTAATTTCATCAATTATTCCAATTAACTCTTTTATAGCAATCAAGTTTCTAATCCAGGTGCTAATCTAAAATCATGCATTGCATTTAGTTGCCTTTTCTCTAACTTCCTGGAACAGTGCCTCACCCATTCTTTATAATCCATCACATTGCCATTTTTGAAGAATACAAGTCAGTTTTATTTTAGAATGTGCATTAGTTTGGTTTTATTTGATGATTCCTTATGAGTGTGTTCAGGTGATGCATTTTAGGCAGGAATGCCACAAAAGCAATATCGTGCCCTTCTTACTACATCACAGCAGTGGGCACATAATGTCAATTTGTCCCTTGTGTGTGTGTGTGTGTGAATGTTCACTTTAATTACTTTATTAAGTTGGTGTCTATAAGATTTCTCCACCACAAATATACTCTTTTCCCCCTTTATAATTAAGTAATCTGTGGGGAAATAATTTTCATTCTCTTTAATGAACATGCACCCAATGATTTTAGCTTCTTGCCTAAGTCAATTATTACTATGTTAATTGCAAAATATTGATTTCAAACTGCATTATTTCCACTACATTGATTAGTGAGCATTCAGTTATAAAAAGAAGCTTTCGTTTCTCTCTACTTTGTTAATATATAGATTAATTTTTCTGTTTTTGATTTTCAGTATCAGTTTGGACTTATGGATTCTATTCTATTTGATATGTTAAACCTATTACTTTCCTGACTCATTTTGATGATAAAATTGTCCCCAATTTGGTTGTAGATACTCTTCAGGAGGGAGGGGGAGACAGAGAAAGGAGGGGGTCAAAATAATTTAGGGGGCTAGTTCCCTGGCTGGGAATAG
The DNA here is from genome assembly GCA_004026885.1 of Lyroderma lyra. Taxonomy (NCBI): domain Eukaryota; kingdom Metazoa; phylum Chordata; class Mammalia; order Chiroptera; family Megadermatidae; genus Lyroderma; species Lyroderma lyra. Next base: position 12,203 of record PVJL010006788.1, on the reverse strand, counting down.
AAGCCAGGCCACCACATTGAGAGTGCCAAAGCCTAGCCACTACACCACCAGGGAACCTCAAAAATAATTTTTAAAAGTATAACATTTCTTAAAAATCCATCTAGCTAGGTCTTATATCCTTTTGACATGTTCCATCAGTGTTTGACCATCATATTACTTTTGGGCACTAACAAGATATTTCTAGTTTCCCTAGCTCTAGAACCAGCCATTTCTCCAAAAGCCTCTGGCTCCTTTTATTGAAGAATGGTGTTTAGAAACCAAGTGCCTGGCACAAGTTGTGCTCATTACTACTAGGATGTTACTATTATACTTATAGGCCTTTATAATAAACAGGAATCATAGCTCTAATTCCAATCCAACATTATAAGGTTCTTCCTCTTTGTCCCTCATTTCAGAAATGTATCTCTCTCCTCCCATAGTGAGAACCCTAGCTTTCAACATGAATACAATTATTCATTTGCTCAGTCCTATAAGCACACACAAAATAGTTTTAGAATTGCTATAATGACATCACTACCAATAACATACCTAAGAAACTAAGAAAAGTTCAAGATTTGCTTTTGTTCTTATTTTCAGACTCAGGGCATATGATCAAAAGTCACTTGGAATAGCACCCATAACTTTCGGGAGTGGGTAATATTTGTCTTTAAGGAAGCATAATTTCCTTGGGAGGGCAGTTTCTGTCTTGAGTTTGAAAGGGATAAAGTCACCACGCATACCACTCTCCCCCCCAAGTTCTTTAGCTCTCAGCTTTTAATAAAAGTTGAAATCAGATTTGGGGGCAATTGGGTCAAAATTTTTTAGAAAGCCTATATTCCAGTGGCATTTTCTGTCCAAGTTAGCATTGGAGCTTTCCAGATTAGTACTGGAGTTTCCATGAGGCTAGTTCACATAATATTTTTTACTTAAGATTCTAAGAATAATTGATATATACATTTTCAAACAATCATTCATGTCACCTTTCTCACCCTCTAGAATTTAAGTTTTTTCTCTGGACTGATCCTAGAGTTTATACCTTTTGGCAAAGCTTTGATTTAGGTGAATTCTTTCAAATTCCTCTTCAGATAGTCTCTGACTTCTTTTTGCTTAACCTCTGCCTGCAGCCCTGGCAAACCATAGTGTATGGATGCAGAGTGGGAAACATAATCTACATGAAACACAGTTATGGGGTTTTTATACTCGCACCCTGCCACCTTTCAATGAGTGAGAAGCTGGCAGAGAGATGTTGGAATGCTTGATAGTCATTTGGCTAAGTGAAAATTTGCGGAGTTCTTGCCAATGCTTAAAACCAGAATTCCTGGGCACTTCAAATTTAGAGAATTCCATGAATCTAGCACAGAATATCCATTATTGCCCCCATTGTAATCCCTCCCTTTTCATCTCAGTTGTGTTAAGGAAAAAAAAAAAAAAGGAACACACAAAAACAGTCAGCCCAGGCCTAGGATAATTTTTATTGAAAACCAGGAGGTGGAGAGGCAAGTTGTGCCAGTGAGTTGTCCTGCTACTGCTGTCCTGCTCCTGCTGTCTGTATCCAATTTACTGAGTAATGTGAGCCAGTGCCTTTCCTTTACCTGATTATGGAGTCCATCTCTTTCCATCTTGGTTAGAAGACCCTGTACTACACAGGGATAAAGTTTAAAGAAGGTGGTTTGGACAGCCCATTAAATTCTTTCTTTTTTAATTCATTTTTATTGTTAGACTTATTGGGGTGACATCTGTTACCAAGGATTACATAGGTTTCAAGCACACAATTCTACAGTGCATTGTCAACTTGATGTATAATAAGTTCACCACCTAATGTGACTTCTCTTTCCATCACCTTATATTTAGCTTCCCCCGCTCCTCTCCCACCCCTCCTCTTTCTCCCCTCCCTAACCCACTCATCCCCAAATAAACATTAAACTATTGATTGTGTCCATGGGTTATTTGTTTGTTCATTTCTTTTTTTCTTCGCTTTCAGTTTTATATTCCGCATATTAGTGAAGTCATACAGTTCTTTGTTTTTTCTGTCTGGCTTATTTCACTAAGCATGATGATCCCCAGGTCCATCCATTTTGTTGCAAATGGCAATATTTCATCTTTTCTTATAGCTGAGTAGTATTCCATTGTGTATATGTACCACTGCTTCTTTATCCAGTCATCTGTCGCAGGGCACTTTGGTTGTTTCCATGTTTTGGCCACTGTGAACAGCGCTGCAATGAACATTGGGGTACATAAGTCTTTGCGGACAAAGGTTTTCAAGTTCTTTGGGTAGATCCCCAGAAGGGGGATTGCTGGGTCAAATGGTAACTCCATTCCCAATTTTCTGAGGAACTTCTACATTGCCTTCAACAGTGGATGTACAAGTTTGCACTCCCACCAGCAGTGTACCAGAGTTCCTTTTTCTCCACAGCCTCTCCAGCACTTGTTATTCCTTGTCTTGTTGATAATAGCCATTCTAACAGGTGTGAGGTGGTATCTCATTGTGGTTTTGATTTGCATTTCCCTGATAGCTAATGAGGATGAGCATTTATTCATATGTCTGCTGGCCATTTGTATTTCTTGGTGGGAGAAGTGTCTGTTTAGTTCTTCTGCCCACTTTTCAATTGGGTTGTTTGTTTTTTTGTTGTTAAGTCTTATTAGTTCTTTATATATTTGAGATATTAGACCCTTATCTGATGCGTTATTTGCAAATACTTTCTCCCATTCAGTTGGCTGTCTCTTTGCCTTGTTGATGGTTTCTTTTGCTGTGCAGAAGCTTTTTAATTTGATATAGTCCCATTCATTTATTTTTGCTTTTACTTCCCTTGCCTTTGAGGACAGGTTCATGAAGTCTTCCTTGAGTCCTAGGTCTATAAGTTTAGTACCAATGTCTTCTTCTATACAGTTTATTGTTGCAGGTCTTATATGAAGGTCTTTAATCCATTGTGAATGAATTTTGTATATGGACAGAGTTCACAGCTCAGGTTCATTCTTTGCATATGTTTTTCCAGTTTTGCCAGCACCACCTACTAAAGAGGCTGTCTTTTTCCCCATTGTATGTTTCTTGCTCCTTTATCGAAAATTATTTGTCCATATATTTGTGGGTTTATTTCTGGGTTTTCAGTTCTATTCCATTGGTCTAAATTTCTGTTCTTCTGCCAGTACCAAGCTGTTTTTACTATTGATGCTTTGTAATATAAATAGAAGTCAGGAAGTGTAATGCCATCAGCCTTATTCTTTTTATGTAGTATTGCTTTGGAAATTCGAGGTCTTTTATGATTCCATATAAATCTAATAATTCTCTTATCTATTTCATGAAAGCATGATTGTGGGATTTTAATGGGTATTGCATTAAATCTGTAGATTGCTTTGGGCAGAATGGCCGTTTTAACAATGTTAATTCTTCCTATCCATGAACAGGGGATATTTTTCCACCTCTTAAAGTCTGTTTCAATTTCTTTCAAAAGTGTCTTATAGTTCTCTGTGTAGAAGTCTGTCACGTTCTTTGTTAATTCCTAAGTATTTCATTCTTTTTGTTGTGATAGCAAAAGGAATTGATTCCCTCATTTCTTTTGCTGTGGATTCATTGTTTGTATAAAGGAATGCTGTTCATTTTTGTACATTGATTTTGTATCCTGCAACTTTACTATATTCGTTAATTGTTTCTAATAGTTTCCTGGTGGAATCTTTGGAATTTTTTTTATATAAAGGATCATGTCATCCACAAATAGTGACAATTTGACCTCTTCTTTCCCAATTTGGATACCTTTGATTCCTTTCTCTTGCCTGATTGCTGTGGCTAGAACTTCCAGTACTATATTAAATAACAGTGGTGACAGGGG
>PVJL010006787.1:0-86642 GCA_004026885.1 Lyroderma lyra | reverse complement strand
CTGTTAAGTATAATTTCACAGAGTAAGTTCACAACTTCCATCCACCCCATGTGGTCTAAAAGAAAAAGAACAGACAAACGGAAATTCTTTTTGTGGTTTGATGGTTCTCATGTATTGTAGGTAAGGGAATGCTGCTGGAGTAAATGCAAAATTGCCTCCAAGAAAAATCACTTAATTTGTCTTCAATTAAAAAAAATGAAATCAAATAGGAAAACCAAGTATAATATATGAGTATGCATAAAAAAATGGAAGTAGTGAGTTATGTTGGAAGTTAGGTTGTTAGGCACTCAAGATATGAATGCATGACTCTATACACAGAAAACATGAATGGAAATAAATAAGGAAACTTTCTCCTTTTGCATAGTCAAAATATGATTGGTTTACTAGCCCCGAACACTGCCGTGTTACCTTCTTTATAGCCTTAGTAATTGTTCTACAACAATAATTAGGACTCAGCACATTTCCTCACACCTAATATGTGTGCAATAAAAATATTATCTAAATAATTAATAAAAAATTGTCTCCTAATGCCTTTCTTCTTTCTCTTTGAAAGTACCAGTGACTTTTAGGTCTTAGAATACCAACTGAAGTCATAGAACAAAGGTGATAGAAATCCTCTGAAAGACAGTAGATGCGTTAAAGTTAAAGAGTTCCATTAGAATTGGGTGGTTAAAGAAAAGACTAGTTCAATGATATTTAGAGTGAAAAAGAATAACAAGCCATTTTATCATAAATATACAGGGATGGTGAGTACCCCGCCCCCCCCCCACCCCAGACAAAGTAAAACTTGTGAAATAAAGAGTTGCTTCAAATGTGGGCCTGTTGTGACCCATAAGAGGATCGTTATGATGATAAAGTTAAATGTATTTACATTCGGTTTCCTAAGCAAGAGAGCATTTCAGCAACTTCAGAATTTGTGGGACGCTTGAGAGTTCAGTTACCTTTGCCATTAGAGTAACTGGGTCAAGAGAAAAATCCAGAAGCCTCATAACTGGGCAAATCAGTGTTGGAAAGGAATTTGGGGGTCAAGAATGCCAACATCAATCAAGAAAAAAAAGAAAAAGACTGGATTCCTAGTCAAGACATCATTTTTTCTAACAAAGCCATATTGGTCAAGAAGAAATGAGGTAAAAAATCATTCAGAGATTGCATTCAGATGCTCAATAAGTGATAAAATTAGGAAGAATTAGGTATAGAGATTGAGACTAAGGTTTTACAGGTTTGAACAGAAATTGTCACAACTCCAACAGAAAAAAAAGAATGCCTGGATGATATAACTGTTGCTATGACCACTCAAACTCTTCATACTGATATCAAAAGCTCAACCTCATCTTGAAAACTTTCCTTTATATGACCAGTCATAGATTTTCCTTAACTGACACAGAAAATGAGTTACATTTTACATGTGTTTTTCTTGTTGGACTATAGAGAAATTGCTGATGTTTGAAAAGAATTGAGATTGTAGCTATTATGAAAATACTAAATAAAATTTAAGAATTATATTAAAATGAAAGGAAAAGTTTTAAATGCCTTACAATCATAGCTTAATAGCTATTGCTGATCCCTTACCATATGAAAATCAGTGCAAAGCATGCTGGGAAGGATGCAAAATGGGTAAGCTGTGTCCCAAACTCTTGGGAAGTATCTAATAGAATGGTAGAAGATGACACGCAGAACTAACTTTAAATAAACAGAAGACAAATAAATAGCAACAATATACAGCAGCAAAACAGTCAAACAATTGGAGGTAATAAACATTTCCCAAATAATTCTAGTCTTGTATATAAAAGTAGGGACTTCTTTAAATTACAACTGATGGAAGTTAAGGGATGAAACAAACCATTGCACCAAAGACAGATTCCCAAACAAAAGGCTCATTTTTATCATTATTGGTATTTTTTAAATTTTAGTTTTGTCTAGTTTAACTTCCACTTTTATAGCCTGAGCTAAAACGGCAGGACAGCACTCCTTCAAAACGAATTAAGAACATATTCCTGATTTCTCTATTTCATTCACTGTATCGTGTTTACAATACTACTCATTGACATCTGAAACAGAGTGCTCAAAGCTGTCAATAAATGTGTACTGCTGTGCAAGGGAATTTGCCATTACTAACCTTCCCTGCCAAAACAGATCTTCTCTCAGGCCTGGGACACGTTACTGACCCCTGATTTCTAAGAGATGCAGGTCTTTTTTCTGTTAGGTTCATTCTCCTTCAACCTCATCTTTCTTGGAACCCACTTGCCAAATTTATCTCCTTGAGATCGAATTTGGCTGAAGGCATGGACAGTTCTATTGCTTACTTTTATTAAATAATTTATCATTTCCTTTTATTATTGATGACATGAGAATTCATTCACTCTTCATTGTACGTAAATTGCATGGTTTTTATGCACCGGTCAGTGTTCTTTGAATGAGAAATAATGGGTGTGAATGAAACCAATGAAGTTGCTACCTTTCCAGAATTCAGCCTAAGGCAGGAAATAGACAATAGACCTAGATACAAAAAAATTAATAGAGGCATAAAACTCCAGATGGTAAACAGTAGCCTGAATTAAAACATAGCTGAGTAAGGTTATAGAGAAGGACAGCATTATTTATTTTGATAGGATGCTCAGGAAAGGCTACTTGAGAGGAATCAACTTGAGACTGGAAGGAAGTGAGGAATGTAGCCCTGTGACCTTCTGGAGGGAACAAATTCCCAGGAGAGCAAATGAAAGGCCCTATCAGCAGGAAGTCTGTGGTATAAGGAATAGCAAGTGACCATGTGGCTAAAATACAGTAAGAGAGGCAGATAGACTAGGAGATGAGGACAAAGAGGTAGTTCCTCTCTCATGACCAAATCTCAGCAAGTCTTCCTTCTTTTTTTCCCTAAGCTAAAAATCATAATTTTCATCAACATTTCTAGAATCCCATGACCATATCCCACTGCACCCACCCTCTAAGGCCTTGACATAGCTTTGCCTTTCTGTGTTCTCTTTTCTAGCTTTTGTTGTAAAGATACTTCTAATCATCTTCTTCTTCCTGTGTGCATAGATGTGATTTATTGTGCTTGTGAAATAATTAAGAACAAATATATTTGTATTTGTCAAGAGATTTTACATGTGGTTTATTTATAAAGTTCACCTTTATAGCAGTAACTTGCTTAAGGTAAATACATAGAAGAGTGTTTGTAATAATTTGAGGGTTGGTGCAGAGGATCACCCGTATTTGTAATAACATATGCCAAATAAAAAAGAATGTATTTCACAATAAGGGTCAAATACAAACAAGGTACTGGGGAAGTGCCACCACAGGTTGAGTTGGGCAGAAACCACTCTGGTCTGTTTTCCTGCAGCCATGACCTTCAATTATCACTTCACACATCTGATCACACTCAACTAAGGGGCCAAAACAGCCACTTCAAAATGGAGACGATTTAAAATTCACGTCCATCTCATCATTTCTTGAGGATCCCTTGTCTTTTGCAGTCATCACCCTCTGAGGAATGATAGTGGCTCTAACATCATTTATCCTTTGATCCAAGAGCCAGAGGGAAAAAATTTAATACCATGATCTCCCTTTATCTTTTTATGGTTGCTGTTCTCTGTGTAAGTAGAGAAGGTGGGGAAAGAATACAAAGGAAAAGAAAAGAATAAAACTTAAACTTACTCTTCATTTTCTGTTATTGTTTTTTTTTTTTTGAGAGGTTTTCTTTATTTTCTTTCTTTTTTTCTTTATTTTTTGGTCCATAAGTCATCTCTGGGTGAAATAATATAAGAAAATACATTACAAAACTAATTAGGGCTTTTAAAATTCAAGTCCAACATATTATTTTACTGAATTTATATGGGGAATAGGAAGCTCTAACTCAAAGGAAACAATTAAGATTGTTCTCCGGAGGAGGGAGGCCAAGCCACATTTACCCTCAAGTTTAAACAACACTCATATTAATCTTAACTATATTGTCCATTCTAGCTCTGGCTGGCAAATTCACCTAAGAATTATTCTTCACGGCAGCCCTTCTACCTGTAGCCTTTGTGATCCAGAAGTGTCTTAGCCTGAGGTTCTTAAGAATGCAGAACGACCTACCAAGAAATAGTTTAAGCAGAATGATCTAAACTTTAACCTCAATCTTTTATGAATTCCCTGGTATTAATAGTTCACTAAGCTCTGTTAACACTGATCTTCCTTTGTTTCTTGGTCTTACAGTATGTCCAACCTCAAGGATATTTTTCTGGATGCCCTTTCTTAAGATATCCCAACAATAAGCTCAGTTAAATATCAACTCCTATGGGAAGTCTTCTGGTATCAACACATATAAATAATACTTTCTACCCCAATTATTTCTTCTGTATTACTGTACTACCTCATTATACTTCTTTCACAGTATCACTCTTCAAAATTTTCTAGTTTATATATCAGTTTCCTGTTTTTCTAGATTTTCATCCACAGGAATGCAAACACCATGATTTTAGCTTTGTTATTATTTTCCTGTTAATTTAGAATATTCCTGCTACATGCACTGTTTAATAACCATTTTCATACTTTTACTTGAAGATGATTGGAAAATTATAGAACAGTTGCAAGGAAAAAACAAAGGATGTCTGTATACCTTTTAACCATATTCATCAATTGTTAACATTTGCCACATTTGTTTTATCACTTTTTCCTAAATATTTCTATCTATCCATCTATTATCTTATTATGTATCTCTTCTATCATCTATCTATCTATCTATCTATCTTTCCTAAGACTGTTCTCATACATAGCTTAGTGTAAGTAGCAAAGTCAGGAAATTCACTATTTTAATAACATTGTTAGCTAATCCAATGTCCATAATCAAATTTCACAGTTGTCCCAGAATATTCTTTTAGCATATTTTTTACTGATGTAGGATCCAATTTGTAATCATGCATTGATTGCATTGGGTGCCATATGTCTTTAGTGTCTTTTAATATGGAATCATTTCTTAGCTTTTCTTTGTCTTCCATGACCATGAAATCTTTTGGAAGAACACTTATTTAAGAGTGGAGTTATTTTGTACAATGCCCATAATTGTTTTTTGGAATTTGAATAAATGAATACCAAGTGCCATTTAAAATTGTCTTGTCCTTATATGAAGATACATGAGAATTGAAAAAATATATATGTATACAATACATATACATACATACCTCATGTATATATAATATACATACATATCAGGGTGCCAAAAAAGTACACACATTTAAAGAAATATTATCTATGTATTATTTTTCAAAGTTGAATTGAATTATGGTATCAATGTGTAGTATGACATTCGCTCAAAAGATGGTGTTAATCAAATGAATGCTAGTGTTGCCATCTGACAGGCAGGACAGTCAAAGAAAATGGCAGAAGCACGGTTGTTGCAGGAGCACAAGACCATTTTGAAGTGGTATTTGAAATTTGAGAATGTTGTGGAAATACAATAACAATGGAGGCATGAATATCAACAGAACCTCCAACACACCTAACAATTGCACGCATTTGTGATAAGTTTGAGATACATGGTACTGTGTGTGATGTACACAAGGGCATTGACAGCAATACAAGTGGACGCTTTGGTCAATGTTGCTCAAGCTGTAGCTCACCATAATCAGAAGTGTTTGGACACTGATGGTAACAACTTGAGCATGTCTTATAATTGCAGAAGTCAAATGTGACTTGTATTAATCTTTTCTTATCAGGATATATTGAGTATTACAATTTTAATACAGTTTTTTCCTTTCTTAAAATGTGCATACATTTTTTTCACACCCTTTTTATATATATGAGGGCTATCTGGAAAAAAATCCATTCATAAATGCCTCTAGTTTTCATATTACATGTCATATTACATGGCTGGATACTTTCTGGACAGAATATATATAATTTCCCCCCACCCAAAACTTCACTCCATCCATTCTGAGGTCTAAGAATAAAATGGGTACTAAGCCATACTTTGGGAGATTCCTAATTTCCCATCTTCCACAGTTTTTAATTTCCATTACAAAATAAATAATCTCAATACATTTTCTGAAATTTTATGTTAACTTGCTTAAGATATACTATGAAAACTTAAGTAAGCTATTAAAATATATTTTATGTGGGCCTCCTTTAAGGAGCATACATCAATAAATACATTGATCTTATTAAAAATCAAGACTTCACTAGTTTTATTTTTCAAATTCATGTTCCACAGTTACATTTGTTTGAGTATAAAAGCAGAAGAGACATTATCTGCTTTGGGTTTATTTTCAACAAGTTTTCAGGATGGAGGTTGCCATGTACCAGCACATGACTCCCCAAAGGAGAGAATACAAATACGATGTGCCAAAAATCAATTAACAATCTCAGATTTAATATTTTTGGAACCTCAGTACAAGTATATCCTGTCCTGGCCATTATACCTATTTGTCTTCCATGAAAAAGTTGACTGAGTACTGAGTTTAAGTAAATTCATTTAAGCAAAAGGTAGCTAAGAATTATCACTTTGTTTCACAGGTTATTAATAGCCTTACCATCATAAGGTCCTAAAAAATCTGAAAAATCTAGTATCTCTGTTTTGTTTTTCTCTTAATTGATGGGAAAACCTTTTTAGTCTATTCAATAGTTCCCAATGCTGGATATTTATTGTAGTAGACTGGGGAACTTCAAAGAACTAGCAATTCTTGAGCCCCACCACTAGTGATTCTGATACAATTGGTCTGGCATGGACCTTTAATCATTGGTGTTATCTTAAAAGAACTTCGGGAGCTTCTAGATTGCAACCAGAGTTGAAAATCACTGCTCTGAACCAAAGAAATTCCCATAACTGAGTGACATCAGTCAAGTAGAATGCTGAATTATCTTCCAATCTGACACCCCAGCTCCTTATACCCCTGTGTAATACACTCATCCTTCCTCTCAGTGACAAATCAGTGTCTCTGGCTAATTCTAATAACACCATTTTATTTTATTTAGATACAGCGGATTCAGACTCTTGACTAAAATTCTGGACTGTTATATTGCATGAATTGTGACCAAAGAAACCTGAAACCTGATACCTTTGTCAGTGTCCATTATTATGTTAAATGTTTGATCATTTGCTTGATTCCTTCTTTAGGAATCATCATAATCTTTTACTGCAGTGATTACCTATTTAAGTAAAAGATTTCCAAAAGTATACAAAATAAAAACATTTGATTACCAAAAAGTGAAAGAAAGTCATAACTGTTAAAACTTTTCAAAAGACTATTATGTAGTTAAATCATTTATATATCCCCCTTGTTTTGGCCTCTACAAATATGGATATTGCAATGCAAATATTTACTAAAGAACAAAACCAAAAAAACAATGTCAGTGTCTTCTGAACTCTTTCCCCCTAATTTAATCTGGGCATTTGAACTGCTTATTTTTGAACTCAATGGTTCTTGAATGTCAGGTGCACCCTACTTAATCAATGACTAAGCCTTCATTAATCTCAATGAGCTGCTGATATGTTGCTTTACGTATTCAAAATCTGTCCTTCAGTATTGCTACTAACTAGGTCTTTATTGAATGAAAAGGTCAAGTCAGGCTTCCCCTTGGCGATTAAGCTAGCTCACTCCCTCAGATTCTCATTAACTAAACCGTGTGATCACAAAGAATACTTAAAGAAAAAATGAAGTATTCATCTCATTGTATTACATTATATTCTCTAGAAATATTTAGAAATGGGTATTAGTTATTACAAACAAGGAACAGGACAGCTTATTGATTATGCAAATATGTTCCCCACATTTATTTAAAGTGAACCAATTAGTGCAAGGGTTGGCAAACTCTTAAAGGTCCAGATAGTTAAAACTTTAGGCTTTGCTGTTCATGTGGTCTGTTGCAACTATTTAACTCTGCCATTGTAATGGAAAAGCAGCCATTGATGATATGTAAGGGAATGGGTAGGGCTCTGTTTCAAGAAAAATCTGTTTACAGAAACAGGTGGCAGGAGAGTGGGTTTACTGACCTCTTACTTAGCAGGGCAAAGTATGTTCTACATATAATACATAGACATATCATAGATGATGTACATATATTTTTGTTTAAAAAATGGAATTCAGTGTCCCAGCAAATTGAGCACTGTAAAATAAACTTGCAAGAGGTGTGAGTGAATTTTGTATGTATTTGCAGGCACCACATCTTTTATTTTTAAGCAGCATATCATGTTGGAATACATACTAGAGAAACTCTCTCCATGCCTCCTTTACTTATGTAAACTCTTCTTTGAAGGTATGTAGTAAGGTTTTTCTTTTTCTGTAGGGAGTCAATCAATTGAAAAATTACAGTTTTCATTAACTCAGTACATTTTAACTAAGTAAGTGAATACTCTCTTATTTAATTGTTTGGCTGCGTTTTTGGATGTGAGGTACATCATGTTATCCTAACACAAAAGTTCTTCATCTCACAGAAGGCACAAGTTGTGAGGTTTCATTCAAGAGACATTCTAGTTGTTTCCTACGGTGAAGATGGAACTCTATCATCAAATCTAAATGCACTTAATTTGGGAAGGGGGATGATTGGTTAAATGTTTGGTATCAGAATAACACATATAGTGAATTGAAGAGAAGAATGTTCCTAAAGTGGTCTAGACAAACGAACTTTGAAATCTGTCTCATCTTTTTAAAGATTGCAGCCCCAGAGACCTCTGGTGATTTTTCTTATGATATCCCCGATAGCTAATAACAGACATAGACATATGGAAGAAAAAAAAAACAGAACTGGCAATGTTAGCCTGACGTAACCCCAGCTCCTTCTGTGCTATTTAAGCTACCATGCATTGCCACCTCTTTTATAGTCATTTGTTAACCTTTCCCCTTTTGTATTGTGAGACTTACCTTGCACATATCCAAAAATGACAGTTACAATAAGAGTGGCCTACATATCCTCTGAAATTAAGATAGACACATTCCATTTAACACTCAAATCTGGTATTACAAAAGAGAAATACAACCACCCAGTGATTCTCTAACTGGTGCCTAATGCACAAAAACATTGAACAGCATCTCATCCATTATCGAGATATTGAAGAGTGTGTGCTGCCATGATGTGCCTACAGCATAAAATAGCTAGGCTTACATTTTTTATGTATTTGGCCATATAGTCCATCAAACTCAAGACAAAGCTACACATTTTAAAGTACTCGAATCACATGTATCTTCAAAAATAAACATATTATTCTTGGCACAAATGTTTCTTCTAAGATTGTTGGGACATATCTTATACAGCAACTATGTGTAGAGTGTGTAATACACAATCTTATGACCATTTTAAATAATAACATATCTATTATTTAATAGTTTCATATAAAAAGAAAATACTAACCCTGAATGAAAATAAAGATCAATAATCCTCAGAAAATTAATCTAACTACAATGAGTAAATTTCATAATTTACATTGGGTGAAGCCTTCAAATTTGTCAGAACTTTACAAATTATTTGCTTGTGCAGATTTATTGTGGTGTTTTGTTATAAAATTTAAAAATTGGCTCCACAAAATACAGTAAAAAAATAGTTTTATTAGCTCTTGTAAAAAGCTTTTAAATGGTTTCACTAACCACTTAAAAACAAGAATAAATAATATTTGAGACTGTTATATCACTGAGATTATTTTAAAAGTCTTTTGAGAGTACTTATGATTTATTTACTATTATAAAAAACTTTTTATAAAAAATACTTGTATTTTGTGTCCCAATGAATTTAATAATGTATTCATTTGTTTTGCAAACAAACAATAACATTTCTAAAACCAATATTTATTTGAAAACTTTGGAAACTTGAGCAAAAACATAGAATGAAAATAAAGACATTTATAATCAATTACAGATAGAATTAATGTTTACAAATTCTCTTCGAAATAAACACTATTGGCTGTACTTTAACAAGAAGAAAAATAAACCTAGAAAGGAATTAGATGAAAGAAGCAATGACAAAAAGGGAAATGGTAAATCCTTTGCATGTTGTATAAGCTTTAAAGAGATTCCAGTAAAAGTTTGGGATGGTTTAAAAGTGGAGTTTACTGAAAAGACTAGTAAACAAGAGATGGATCATAGGTAGAAGATAATAGAATAAGTTCTTTGTCTTGTGAAGGATGAGAAATAAAATATGGATCAACTATCAATTTGTGAATTAAATGTAAAGTTAAATATGAATATTAATCCATTAAAACAAAATAGTAGAGGGAGTTCCCTGATGGTGTAGTGGCTTAAGGCTTCGGCGCTGGCACTGTCAGCGCTGCGGCCTGGGTTCGATTCCTAGTCAGGGAGCTACCCACATACCAGAAAGCAAAAAAAAAAAAAAAAAAAAAAAAAAAAAAAAAAAACACAAAACAAAAAAAACCAAAATAATAGAAGGGAAGAAAATAAGTCTGTAAGGCAAAACATGACCATTTAAAATACAGGACTATTAATAAACATAAATGTATTGTAAATGAATTGAACTCATTCAGTATAAGACAGTAGGCATAAAAGACTAGACTCTGCAAAATGCGGTAGATGTACATAACTTAAAAGCACCTAAAGCAAAACTAGATATAAAATTTGAATGATCAGAGATGGAAGGCAAGATATAATTGACAAACTAAATAAATAGACGATGATGAGGCAATATGTAATTTTAGATAAAATAGAATATCACATGCCATGAATTCATGGGAGCTAATAATAAAAGTCAAAATTCATGATGAGAAACACATAGCAATCATAAAATTGTATGAATCTAAGAGCTTATCTTTGAAATATATAACACGAAATTGCCTTAAAAACAAAATTGTAAATGCATCAACCTAGAAAGAAACCCTAAAATTTGAAGGTTTTGAGAAAATTGTCTTAGAATATCATACATTGAGCAAAAGAATATGCATGTATTAATTGGCCAATACTATTAACTTCTCCATGCATGTAGCCTTTGGAAGAGAACTCTACAGCCAATAAAGAGAGGATTAGTATTCTAGTCTCGTGGTACATACTACACAGTTAAATATGCATGAATTCAGAAAAGAAAGCTTTAACAAATTCCAAATAATTTGTTGTAGCATTCATAGCAGTTGAAAAGAAAGTTAAGGAGTATATAAAACATGAACATGGAAATTCTATTCATAGTACAGAATTCTGTCAGCAGTTAAAATTATTAAACTCGATTTGTATCATTATAAATAGATCTCAGAAATATAATGTCGTGAGATAAAAGCAACTTGCAGAATGTTTGTACAATATAATCCTATTCATTATTATTTTGAGCTCACCTATTCTGAGCATACGCAAATATATTGAGACACAGAATGGAAGGAAATACAGTAATTATATAGTAGTTGTTGCCATTGTGTGTTGAATCTTTCTCATATCATTACTGCATACTGTTCTATAATTTTAACATTTATGAAAACATTTAAAAGTCAACAAACATTTGAATAAAAATCTAAATGTGTTAAATGCATGTTTTATAAATGTTTACAAGTCAAAGAACAGTGGAATTGAAGTCAAGAGACTTGATTTTCAATGAGGCCTCTGCCACTTATAAGCTTGTACAAGTAATTATTGCTGCACCCTAGACCTTTTATCTATAAAATGTTAATAAAAATGTTTGTTCTGCTTAGTTCAAGAAAGTATGTTTAAAAGAATTTTATAATAGAGAAAATACGTTCCAAATGTAAAGGATATATTTTTGAGTACTAATTAGAATTTCCATGTACTTAATGCCTACCACATCCCAGGCATATTTAAAATATTGTTAATACTGAACATAATAAAAAAGAAAATTAACTATTATTATCCCCATTTTAAAGAGGAGAAAATTCAGGCTCAGTGAGAATTTCATCCTTATTCATAGGGATCTTAAAAGGCACTGGCAAGGTTCCGACTTTTTCTCTCTAACCATAGATTATACCTTTCCTTTTGGTAAAAACATCCTTTGTGCCATGTAGAATATTTTGGGGGGTGGGGGAAAATGGCCAAATTATTTTTTTTTCCATATCTAGAGCTTGTAAAACTCATTAGTGATTGTATAATGAAATGTTCTTCTGGGTTAAGTCCTTGAATCACATTTTCTAATAGAAAGCAGCCCTCATTTGAATGAAAAGATTACCAGATGCCTTCATCTGGGTCTCCTGCGTCTCGGTACAGTAATTTTTATATTTCCACGTCTTTAATGATATGTAGCCTTCTGCTAGTCACTGAAGTGGCGGTCTGTCACCCTGCTGCTTCTGCCTGACAGCTAGGATAAAAATCGAGCTATCAGCTCTGCCACTCTTGTTCCCAGGAGGCCGCAGCTATGCCACCTAATCTGAGTATTGTGCTTCAGTAACTCCTTAAGAGGGTTCTTCTGCCCACTCAGCTCATGTTCCCTAACCACATGGCAGCTGCTTGGGGAGCTGGCTGTTATCAGTTCTCTACTCAGAGTAACTCTACTGCAAATGGGGATTTAGCAATGGTAGGCTCCTACCCTAACTGATGCTTAGGCCATCACAGCAATCAGAGATAAATATATAGGAGTTACTGATACCACTTATCAAGTTACTCACAAAATCATCCATGATCCATTAGCCTTCCTGAGTTTTTCATGCCATCAGAAGTCATCTCTGTAGACTCATGGTAGAGCCACCCCATGTTAGAATGTTTGAGAAGGAAGAATGTGCCCCACTTATTTTATGAGAGTGCAGGAAATCCCAGGTTCAAAAGAACTTTGTCTCATTGCCCTTGTCCTTGTCATTCATTCAGTGGCTCTCCAAATATTTGTCCATAACAGTATCTCTGACATTCTATTTATAATTTGCTTTGGAACTCAGATCTTCATCCTATTAGTCTTGATTCTGTGATGATTAGTAGCATAAAAGTAAACTAACCAAATGCAGTAATCTCAACACTGTATTTTCTTTTAAAGTTTTGATTCAATTGAGATTTCTGGCAGTTATGCTAATGGATGAAACTGAAACTCCCAATGATGTTCTATTTACATTTTGTAAAATTTTGTGTACCCTGTGAATAAGTACATGTACATTTTATTGCTACTTGAAACATATTAATGGTTAAAATCTGTATGATGAGGAATTTGGAATATGCACCCATATTCACATTTGGCTTTGAATACCTTATTTTTGAATTACACTAATTTGTAATCATTTCAATATTTTAGAATGATTGACTCTATATACTAGTAGAAAAGACTAGCTATGCTGGAGTGCTGATGTTTCATAAATTTGTTCTTGTGTATCTGTAAGATATATTTACATGATTACTTTAAATAGCTTCTCTTTGAATTACACTTTGAAATGGAATTTTTGTAGTCTCCAAAAATGTATATAACTGTATCATCAGTTTATATATTCTAACTACATGTGCAATTTGAAATGAAGACCTATCCTTTCTACAGATACATAAAATAGCAAACATTCCTTATTTTCAGACTCATTTTACTAATGTTTAATTCTAGGTAATTCTAAGGAGAGGGAAATGTTAATATGTTAAGAATTTAATAAAGTTCACAAGAACAGAAATAATGCGTGGGCAGTGATGTATTCTCAAAGTCTTAGGGATGAGGTTGTAAAAAATAGGAGAATAGGAAATTGATTAGCAAAGTAAACCTGCCTGTTCCTTTTTCCATGTCAATTTGGATTCTTTTCTCTGAGGGTCGTGTGGGAAGATGATATAGGAATAACTCAGTACACCATTGAAAGAGAACAGGAGTTCCAGGCACTTCTAGCACCATCTCTCACTCTCATCCTGGCAGTGTCAGTTGAAGTCTGAACTAGAAACATACAAAGCTCTGGGTTCCCTGGCTTTATATCTGTCCCCAACTTGGATAGCCTGATGACTACAATTTATGCAGGAACAAATGATTTTAGTTCAATCCTATGAAGTTCCTTTTGTTTCAGTCAACAAAAGGATCTTCAGACTAAAGAGACCCCAGTTCATCACTTCATCTAGACTCTCCTACGTGTCCTTCCCGCTGATTCAAACTTCCACCAATCCTTGATGCACCAAGCCATTTTATTCTTTAGTCTGGAATTCCTTATCTCCTTGCTACTTGAAGGGTTGGCCTCACCTGAGAACTTCTTAGTCAAGCGGAATCTTAGGCCAGCCCTCAGAATGTGCATTAAACAAGATCTCCGGGTAATTTGTTTGTACATTTAAGTTTGAGAAATACTGCTTCTTATGTTTCCTTGCCATTTTTATCTAAGTGAAACCCAGCTGTCTCCCTTAGCCACTACTTCTTATGTAGTGGCTTTTTCTTTTTCTTTGTTTTTTTGTTATTTATTTATTTTTATTGTTAAATTTATTGGAGTGACATCAGTCAGTAAAAATTATGCAGGTTCCAGGTGTACAATTCTACAGTGCATCATCTATGTGTTGTGTTATGTGTTCACCACCCAGGGTCAGTTCTCTTTCTATCACCATATATTTGTGTCCCCGTCCCTTGACCCCCACCCGCTCCCCCCGTACCCTCAGATAACCACTAATCACTAAACTATTGATTGTATCCATGAGTTTTTGGTTCTTTGTTGCTTTCAGCTTTGTGTTCCACATATGAGTGAAATCATATGGTTCTCGTGTTTTTCTGTCTAGCATATTTCAGTTAGCATGATGATCTCAAGTTTCATCCTTGTTATCATAAATGGCCACATTTCATCTTTTCTTATGGCTGAGTAATATTCCATTGTGTGTATGCACCACTGCTTCTTTATCCAGTCATCTATCAGAGGACACTTTGGCTGTTTCCATGACTTGGCCACTGTGAATAGTGCTGTAATGAACATTGGGGTACGTATATCCTTGTGTACTAAGGTTTTCAGATTTTTGGGGTAGCTACCCAGAAGTGGGATTTCCAGGTCATATGGTAACGCTATTCTTAGCTTTTTTGAGGAACCTCCATACTTTCCTCCATAGCGGTTGTACCAGTTTGCACTCCCACCAGCAGTGTACCAAAGTTCCTTTTTCTCCACGTCCTCTCCAGCACTTATTGTTCCTTGTCTTGTTGCTAATAGCTATTCTAACAGGTGTGAGGTGGTATCTTATTGTGGTTTTGATTTGCATTTTCCTATTAGCTAATGAAGTTGAACATTTTTTATGTATATGTTGGCCATTTGTATGTCTTCTTGGGTTAAGTGTCTGTTCAGGTCCTCTGCCCATTTCTTAATTGGATTGTTTAGTGTTTTTGTTGCTGAGTTGTACAATTTCTTTATATATTTTAGATATTAGCCCTTTATCAGAGGCGTTGTTTGCAAATATTTTCTCAAATTTTGTTGGCTGTCTCTTTGCTTTGTTGATGGTTGCTTTTGCTGTGCAGAAGCTTTTTAGTTTGATATAGTTCATTCATTTTTACTTTTACTTCCCTTGCCTTTGAAGTCAGGTTCATAAAGTCCTCTCTGAACCCAAGGTCTGTAAGTTTAGCACCCATTTTTTTTTGTATAGTTTATTGTTTCCAGTCTTATGTGGAGGTCTTTAATCCATTTTGAGTTAATTTTGGTATATGGTTACAGTTGCAGTTCAGATTCATTCTTTTGCATGTGGCTTTCCAATTTTCCCAGCACCATTTACTGAGGAGGCTTTCTTTTCCCCGTGTATATTTTTTGCTCCTTTGTAAAAAATCATCTGTCCATATATTTGTGATATTATTTCTGGGTTTTCAATTCTGTTCCATTAGTTCGTGTGCTTGGTTGGTTGTTTGTTTGTTTTTCGTTTTGTTTTTTTCCAATACCAAGCTACTTTGATTATTGATGCTTTGTAGTATAGATTGAAATTGGGGAGTGTGATGCCTTCTTCAGCTTTATTCTTTTTTTGTAGGATTGTTTTGGTGACTTGGAGTCTTTTGTGATTCCATATGAATCTGATGATTCTTTTATCTATTTCTTGAAAGAATGTCTGTGGGATTTTGATGGGAATTGCATTACATCCGTATATTGCTTTGGGTAATACGACCATTTTAACTGTTGATTTTTCCATTCAGTAAACATGAAATATCTTTCTATTTCTTTGTGTGCTCTTCAATTTCTTTTAGTAGTCTCTTATAGTTTTCAGTGTATAAGTCCTTTACATTCTTTGTTAAGTTTATTCCTAGGATTTTATTCTTTCGGTTGTGATTGCAAAAGGTATTGTTTTTCTCATTTGTTTTTCTGAAGTTTCATTGTTGGTATATAGAAATGCAATTGATTTTTGTACATTGATTTTCTATCCTTCAAATTCACTGTATTCATTTATTATTTCTAATAGTTTTCTGGTAGTATCTTTAGGGTTTTCTATATAAGGAATCATGTCATCTGCAAAACGTGACAGTTTAACTTCTTATCTCCCAATTTGGAGGACTTTTATTTCTTTCTCTTGCCTGATTGCTCTGGCTAGAACTTCTAGTACTATATTGAATAGCAGTGGCAACAGGGGACACCCCTGTCTTGTTCCTGATTTTAGGAGAATAGGCTTCATTTTCCCCATTTAGTATGATGTTAGCCGAGGGTTTGTCATATATGGCCTTTATTACGTTGTGGTAGTTTCCTTCTATACCCATTTTATTCAGTGTTTTGATCATAAATGTATGTCGTATCTTGTCAAATGCTTTTTCTGCAGCCATTGATTTAATCAAATGATTTTTATCTTTTATTTTCTTTATGTGGTATATCACATTGATTGATTTATGTATATTGAACCATCCTTGTGCCCGTGAGATTAATCCCACTTGATTGTGATGCATAATATTTTTAATGGTTAGTTGTATTCTATTTGCCAGTATTTTGTTTAAGATTTTTGCATCTCTGTTCATCAGAGGTATTGGCCTAAAGTGCTCTTTTTTAATGTTATTCTTACCTTTTTGGTATTAAGGTAATGTTGGCCTCATAGAATAAGTTGGAAAATAATTTCCTCTTCTTCAATTTTTTGGAAGAGTTTGAGGAGGATAGGTATCAATTCCTCTTTGAATGCTTGATAAAACTCATTGGTGAGGCCATCTGTTCCTGGGCTTTTGCCTTTGGGGAGGTTTTGGATGATTGTTTCAATTTCTTTACTATTGATTGGCCTATTAAGATTATTCAGTTCTTCTTGTTCAGTCTAGGTAAACTATATGTTTCTAGAAACTTATCCGTTTCTTCTAGGTTGTTAAATTTGGTGGCATATAGTCCTTCATGATATTTTTGTATAATCCTTTGTATTTCTGTGGTGTCAGTCATAACTTCTTCCCTTTCATTTCTACTTTTGGTCATTTGTGTCTTTTCTGTTTGTCCCTTGGTGAACTTAGCCAGGGGTTTGTCAATTCTATTGATTTTTTTTTCAAAGAAACAGCTCTTTGTTGCATTGATTTTTTTTCTTTTGTTTTTCTGTTCTCTATTTCGTTTAGTTCTTCTCTAAGTTTTATTATTTCCTTCATTTTGCTGACTTTGGGCTATTTTTGTTCTTCTTTTTAGAAGTTCTTTAAGATGGGATGTTAGGTTGTTTATTTATGATTTTCCATGTTTCTTGAGATAGGCCTGTAAAAATGTAAATTTCCCTCTTGTTACTGCTTTCACTGTATCCCAATAATTTGGGTATGTTATATTTTCATCACCATTAGTTTCTATGTATTTTTTAATCTCTTCTTTTATTTCTTCTTTGATCTAGACATTTTAAAATAGCATATTGTTTAATCTCCATGTATATGTGGTTTTGTTCTGCTTTCCTTTTGCAGTTGGTCTCCAAGTTCAAAGCTTTGTGGTCTGATAATTCACTTTGTATGACTTAAATTTTCTTGAACTTGGTGAGGCTAGTTTTGTGTCCTAGAAAAGAATGTATAATCTGTAGTGGCTTTTTCTGAAAAGCTAGTGTTTTCTATCCTGCATTCCTCAGACAATTCTTAAGGTTGGAAGAGTTCCATCTTTGTTCTTCATTATTGTTTCTAAGTTGTATCCCTTTCCTTCCTATGAAAACATGTCTAAGCTGAAGATTTTGTTCTTAGGTATCACCACTCTTCTACATCTCACTGGAAACCTCTGCAGATCTCTGTCACTCCCCTCATTCCTGAAGTCGTTCAACCTGGTTGACTGTTTCTCCCTTGCATACTATTCCAATATAATGCACGGTGACTTAAAAATAAAGAATCCTTTCACTATATGGGCCTCCCAGGCCCTCGATCTTGCTTATAATTATCTTGTCCTCCAATTCACATAAGTTAACAACATCCTGGTCATTCCACACATTCTCATTCTCAATATGTGTATTTCCTCCATAATCTCAGTTTCAAATATTCCACTAAGTCTCACCTACTCTCCTTTCAGTTCATCCTCTCTAGTATCTTCACTGCAACAATTCTTTGCCCCCATTGGTGTTCATAATTGATTGACTTGTCTTGTTTTCTCTCTTTCATCCACTTTTCCACTTGTCTAACTACCACCGTCATCTGAAAAACCTGAAACCTGGTTAAATCAAATTCTCTAACTATCCAATTCTTAACAGTTTATCACAGGTATATGTCATATAGTTTTATGTTCATAATATCACAAATCTTAAGTATGACTTTAGTATTGTCATACAATTCAGTTGGGGTTTTTTAAAATAATTAAATGAGATGCTTCCTCTCTCTGTTAATTATTTCGCACTTTCTCCTCTTTTCTCAAACCTCTATACTTCTTCACTGCTGCATACCCTTTTTGCTATCTGTTGATTTTCTTTTTTTTTTTTAATTTTTATTATTTCTTTGAAAAAACAGAAGCAATCCAAAGAGATTTCTCACACTCCTACCTCCAAATCTAAGAGCAAATCTGCTTGTGTAGCCATGTAAACTTCCTACCCACTCGTTTCAATTGATAACCTGTCTGAAATCTTAAGGTCAACCTTTGAGGTATGCACTGTGTCACATGTCTTCATGCCTTTTCAAGGGCTTTGCTACTTCAAATATATCTCTTTGCTCCTGGATAACCATATTCCCCACCCTTGGAGAGAAGTTACCACCAATAAGAGACATATGAGTACATGGTCAACAGGACTCAAGTGAACACATAAAGATTCTAATAAAGGTGGTTGAGAATTTGCCTGAAACCCTGCTCACTACTACTAATGCTCAGAGATTAGTAGCAGAAGACTAGTACTTACTGTGAATACGGGAGCCAACGTTCCAGGGAACAAATTTCCAGAACTGAATTCTTGCATCCCAAGATGGCTGCCTCTACCTTCAGAGAATGATTGTTGCAGGGTGGATTTGCAGTCAGTGAGTATAGCCTCATGGGTTGTGCTGCACTCTATGGTGCCTTATCTAAAGGAAGAGGGACATTCATATAATACATGTCATCAATTTCAATATTTTTTTTGCAAGAATGTCCTGACAAATAAAAGCAATGTGTCTTATTCTAAAACAATCAGTTTGTTTTAATAAATTTCTGATAGATGCAACACGGTATCTTGAGATTGGGTTACTTTTCTAATTTGCACAAAGGCACTAGCCTAGCCCTCTTCCTTCTTTTCAAATGAATGCAGAGAATATACTAAGTGTGTGAATAGTCTGTCCCTGGAGGAGGAAAAGTTAATGTGTTTGTGTTTTATTTTTGTGGGAGATCGTATTTATGTGACACAAGTTATCTCTTTTTGTTAAACTAGTTTTCTATCTTGCCTTGATATTGGCAATGTGTCTGGGAATAAGGTAGTAAATTATGTGGCAGTTGAAATATATTCATGAAGCCTAAAACTTCATTATAGATCAAAAACACATGGCATATCATAGACCCCACTTAAAGTCCCCAAATCATTTTTTGAAATGTGGACTGCTTGGCTCTTAGGTGTTGCTGCTTTATATGTGTCAGAGTATCTATAACAAAGTTAAAATACACTTTTCTTTTTTAATATAAAATCACTGTATAAAATAATGATTAAGAGCATAGAGTCTGAGGCCAGATAATCTGGATTCAAATCCCATCTTCTTTTTTTACTAGCTCTATGCCCTTGGCCAAATCATTGAACCTTTCTATGCCTCAGTTTCTTCAAATGTAAAATGGAGTTTTAGAGTATTAGTACATATCTCAAAGGACCGTTGTAAAAATTAAATGATTTAATATAGGAAAAACATTTCCACCAAACCAACTTCCTAGTACAATATAATTCTTTCCTGCTACTGCTATTAAATAGTAATAACTAAGTAGTGGTTATATTTTGTCCATGTTCTTTATCTCAAATAAGACATGAAGATGGAAAATTTTTGCTAGAGGCGAAATACTTGAGCATATGTGGCAGCTTGGCATTCTTCAGATTAATATATTGCAAGCATACTTATTAATTTTTCATTTACATTACATCAAAGTGTCTTTACAGTGTAATAGGTAGATGCCTATCTGTGTTAACCTTTTGGGCAGAACTTTGAATCTGTGTCCCTAAAAACTTTCTACATACACAGAAAAGTATTTCTTATTCTATCTGGCATAATGTTCACGTGAGTGTATACATAAGTCTGACAGAGATATAGATTTAATACATAGTGTCTATCTCTTCTCTCTCCCTCTTTTTTAACTTTATCAGAAATGATGGAATAAAAACTAGTATTTAAATCTAAAAACTGGATTGGCTATGGCCAGACATAGACATTGAAAATTCGAGATATATATATATAGTTGACCCTTGAACAACACAGGCTTGAACCACGTGGATCCAATTATACATGGTTTTTTCCAATAATTACCTGTACTGTTTTTGGTCCATGGTTGGGAGCCCATGTATGTGAAGGACTGACTATATGCATTGCCATTGATGTATGCCATTTTATATAGAGGACTTGAGCATCTGTGTATTTTTATATCTTCAGGGGGCTCCTGGAACCAATCCCCTGCAGATACTAAGGGACAATTTAAGTTTGGGGGAGTCAAAAGTTATACACAGATTTCTGACTATGCAAGGGTTGGCACCCCTAATCACCATGTTGCTCCAGGGTCAACTATATGAGGGCTGTCCAGAAAGTCTCCAGCCATGTAATATGAAAAATAGAGGCATTTATGGCTGGATTTTTTCCGGACAGCCCTTGTGTATCTCCTAAATCTGTAATGTGAATCACGCATTGCACAAGAAACTTTTTCACAGAAGCAGTTTGACTTTCAATTCAATATCGAGGGCTATAGTTGCATGTTGAGGGTGAGAGTTAAAAATCTCCAGTTCTTGCTAGGTTTTACTCATTCTAGCTTTCTTTATGAAGCAAGCAAGTTATTTGAAGTCACTGTAAAGTGGTGAAAATTTAGCTTGTAATATAAAACAGCAGTCTGTGATAATTAATTGATGTTTAAGTTTTATGTAAAACTACAAACTTGAGGAGAATATAAACTGTATAGTTCTCACAGTTGGTGCAATTAACCATAATTGCATACTGCAATTATTTATTTGAATGGCAAAAATATGTGATATAGCTAAGTCAGCCTACAAGAAATGCTTTGTAATTCCTGTTTGAAGGTCTTCTTTACCTTTGATTTAAGCTGGTACACCTGGCAACTGGAGCTACCCAGCAATCTATTTCTTATTTATACCATTATTATGTTAGTACATACAAATAGGCAATACAGGTATCTGCCTAGCTGGCTAATCCTTAAACCACTATGGTCCTGATTCAACTACTAAATTACTTAGTGCTTTGAACAAATCCCTTTACACCTCTTTTTCTGGGATGTAATTTTAAACTATGGATTCAAGCTCATTGTGGTTTCATGTCTATTCTTTCTAATAGGGCTCAAGTTGGAGGCTTTTATTTTAAAAATGATTTTAGCTTATCTTTCTTATTTCTCAATAACTTTCCCACTAATTTGCAATTTGTGTTTTTAGAAGAATATAAAATATGAAAACATGATTTAAAAAATGTTCTTGTTTACAGACAAGTACTATGTAACATTTATGATACTTTTCAATAGAAACTACTTAATTAAAACTCAAAGTTATAAAGAATAGTGTTTAAATTGTTGATATGACCTTTATTCTATGGAACATGACCCACAGTGTTCTATGACTATTCTGATGTCCAAATTTTACTGAATGGTTTTAATATCTTTATAATTATATTATTGTATGTACTAAACTAATGTCTCCCATATCATGTGAAGAAATTTAAGCTGCTGGATAAAACTACTACTTGAAACAGAAGATTGAATTCCTTTTTTGCAGGACCTTTTATGTTAGCACAATAAGGATGTTTTATTCTGTCACTAAAATTTCAAACTATTTCAATAAGTTTAGTGCCCTTTTGTTAATATGCCAGGTAATACTATTTTCTTTGTAACACAGCAATTTCTTTTTATTTCAGAACATTTTAAATAAAGTTAAATGCCATGAAAAACATATACAGTCCTTTTGAATAACTACACTGATAACAAATGTATTTCACTATTAATCAATATGTGGGCAAGTTCTTTAGTCATTTAGAGGGAAATGAAAGATACAGTTGCTCTGATAAAAGTATAAAACTCCTACAAGAAAACATAGACTGTAAATTCTTTGACACGGGTCTTACCAGTTTTTTTTTTTTTTTTTTTGCTTTTTGGTATGTGGGTAGCTCCCTGACTGGGAATTGAACCCAGGCCGCAGCGCTGACAGCGCCAGCACCGATGCCTTAAGCCACTACACCATCAGGGAAATCCCTGGTTTTTTTTTAGGTATGTCTTCTTGGGCAAATGAACAAAAGCAAAAAATAAACAAATGGGACTATATCAAATTAAAAAGTCTTTGCACAGGAAGGGAAATGAAAATGCAACCTACTGAATGGGAGAAAATATTTGCAAATGGTATATCTAATAAGGGATTAATATCCTAAACATGTAAAGAATGCATGCACCTCAACATCAAAAAAACAAACAATTCGATTTTAAAAGGGGTAGAGGACCTATGTATTAATAGAAATTTCTCCAAAGAGCACGTACAGATGGTCAACATATACATGAAAAAATGTTCAATGAAACTAATCATCAGGGAATGCAAATCAAAACCACAATAAGCTATCACCTTACACCTGTTAGAATGGCTATTACCAAACAGACAACAAAGAACAAGTGTAGGTGAGGATGTGGAGAAAAGGGAACAGTTGTGAATTGTTGGTGGGGTTGCAAATTGATGCAGCCACTACGGAAAACAGTATGGAGGTTCCTGAAAAAATTAAAACTGGAACTACCCTATAACCTAGCAATTCCATTTCTGGGTACTTATCCTATGAAATCATAAACACTAATTCAAAAAGATATTTGCACCCCATGTTCACTGCAGCATTATTTACAATAACCAAGATAAGGAAGCAACCTAGGTGTCCATAGATGAATGAATAAAAAACCTGTGGTATATATACCCAATAGAATATTACTTAGCCATAAATAAGAATGAAATCTTGCCTTTTGCAAACATGTGGTTCAACCTATAGTATATTATGCTAAGTGAAATAAACCACACAGAAAAAGACAAATACTGCATGATTTCATTTTTATGTGAAATCAAAAATAAAGATATAAAAATGAAAACAAATAAACTCACAAGATACAGAGAACAAACTGTTGGTTGATATAGGGAAAGGGGGTGGGGGGAAAAAGTGAAGGGGATTAAAAGCTACAAACTTCCAATTATAAAATAAGTCATGGGGATGTAATGTACAGCATAGGAAATAGAGTCAATAATATATCTTCGTATGGGGACAGATGACTAGTAGGCTTATCATTCTGATCATTTTATAAAGTATATAAATCTCAAACCACTATGTTGTACACCTGAAACTAATATAATATAGTGTGTCAACTATACTTTTAAAATAATAAATAATTTTTTAAAGTTGGCACCTCTAGACCATCTGTCAACTGAGCCATGCAAATTCACCCAACATACTATTTTTTCTAAAACTTGACAACATCAGCACATATCAGTTATGAATGTTATTAAAGAAAATTGTGTGTGTTACAATCTAAGTTGTTAACTGGGGACAGTTTGAACTTTGAAAGAGGAAACTTATTAGATGTCGGTAGAAGAAACCACAAAGATGTGACTTAAAGGATGAAGGAAGTAAGGATCACAGTGTGCACATGACCACTGGCAATAATTCTAAGAAGACATTTTTTGTTGGCTGATTGGTTGGTTTAAATGATTATAATATTTTTAGTACACTTAAAAACTTAATTAGAGAGAAATTAATAAAAACAAATGCAGGACTTATAAGATAGAACCAGCTTAATCTGCTGGCCCCTGAGAAAGCAAATGTTAGTGAAGTCAAGAGTAAATAAAGTAGATATATTATTCACATCAAATAGCAATTCCTTTTTTTTCTTAAATAAAGGGAAGGACATATTAAAATAAAGGTAAATTTTAAGAGAGCATAAGGAAAACTGAAGCCATTTACATCTTATGACCTCTTTCCATCAAAGTAGAAGGCAAATTCATTTTATAACTGGGATCTAGTGGTGGATAAAGGCATAGGTAGAGATTTTGGAAGCTCAGAAATAAGCTGAATATTTGATGTAGCATTTAGTACATAAAGGGTCTGTTCACATAATCAGACATTATGTCCTTGCAATTTACCTTCAATCTGTGCTTCTAATACCACATGGATGTGGATTTGACCATTAGACTAAATTGGTCTACATTTATGTAGATATAGCTTCAATTTTCCAAATCTTATATTTATTTTAATGTTGCCATATAGTTTCTGTTTCTGCCCCCAAATTTCAAGCATCTTTTTAATTCACATGCTGATTTGCATTAAATACGCAGTTCTTTACTAGAATAATATCTCTAAGTCTAGAATTGCATTGTCCAATATGGTAGCCACTAGCTATGTGAGGCTATTTAAATTCAAAGTTGAAGAGAATTAAAAATTTAGTTTGTCAGGTGTACTAGTCACATTTTAAATGCTCAGTAGCTGTAGTGGCCAGTGGCTAACATATTTAATAGTGTATATATATTTCTATAATTGCAGGAAGTTATATTGGATAATGATGGTCTAGAATCATGCCATTCTTACTTGGGTAATTTTTATTTAAATGAAATAAAGATGAACTGTCAAAAACATGTTTGTCGGTAATTTTTGAGTACATTCCTGACCAAGTGGTTTTCTATCCCCATGCTATTCTCAAACCCATAGTTGAAGTGAGTATATGCCCGAAATAAATTAGAAGATGCAGCTTCAGTAGTATTAATATTTACAAAGCTGTAGTCTTTCACTTCTTGTCTTCTACTGGCAACTTAAGCCCAATTCTAACTTTATGTTGGAGGAATTTATGTAATTTATCATCAACTTTTTAAAAAATCTTATTTCTGATCTTGTACTCCAGCTAGAATAAATGAGCTTCTAAAGTTTTCTCAAGGCTTCAGCCATAATTTTTAAACTCCACACTGGTTAACAAACCCAGGAAGTTTTAGTATTCTCTTTTCTTACCCAGGAAGTATCATGATGGTACAGGAAAAGAACATGAGGTTTTGTTTTTGTTTTGTTTGTTTGTTTGTTTGTTTTTAAGCTAAAGACGGGTTTGTTCCAACTCTTTCACAAACAAGTTATTTGAATCTTCTGATACTCACTTTCCATGTTTATTGAATTCAGTTAAAATTCTATCTTTAAATCTAATATGCAAAAATACATTTAAAGTAAAGCTACAAAATTATTATCATTAGTATAGGAATCCCAAACATATATATATGGTGCTACTTCTGTGTAAACTTATAGTTTCTACAAATGTGTTTACTAGGTTCTCACAACCCTTCAAATTAGGTAGTCATTAAACATGTTTTTTTATTAAGTATGTCTCAGTGATTAAGAGGACTGTAGTAGTGTATGGTAAGATAAATGCCATGACTGATAAGCCCCATGATTAATACAATAAATGTTTCTCATACAATGATTAAATATGAATATTCAAGGATGGTTTTCAATCTGGTGATGCACAAGGCCAGATTTCTTCAATCTGCTGGCTCCTCCAAAGATTAGGGCCTTGGAGATACTTGCTTACAGCCCAATAATGAAAAAAAGAAAGAAAGAAAGAAGAGAAACAGATAACTTTCACTCACAACTAGTGACAACTAGTCATATTGACTCAACTAGATACAGAGGATTCTGGGAAATGTGGCCTCTGGCAGGACAATCATTTCTGAATAATCAGCTCTTCACTATGCAACTGTAACTTTAACATATATAAACTTTGTTTTCCTACTTTCTATAATGAATTAAATAACCCTACTGCAAGTA
The DNA here is from genome assembly GCA_004026885.1 of Lyroderma lyra. NCBI lineage: Eukaryota > Metazoa > Chordata > Mammalia > Chiroptera > Megadermatidae > Lyroderma > Lyroderma lyra. The sequence continues at coordinate 60,527 of PVJL010006787.1, read as the reverse complement.
TGAAAGGAATTTAAACTTTTAAGTTTTGGACTCAAATGTAATAAGCACTCAATAAATAGTAGCTTATTAATTCATTGCCATCTTCTTTAATTAGCTACAAAATATTCTGGTTTCTGCAAGATTGGGACTTCATTTGATTCGGGCAATTTCTTTATCTTCTCCAACAAACCAACCTAATTAGAGGACTCTATCATGGCTGCCAGCCCTCCATAATGCTGAACACCTGCCTGCTTATGATCCCTGAATATTACTTTGCTTTTAATTATAGAACACTGTGCTATGCGTATTTACTGAAATTTCCCTGTTTTTTGTTGTTGTTTATTTTCTTTTTATTTTGGGTGCCTGCAGCCAAATGCACTTGTTTTTTTCACTTACTCATTGAAAATTGTGTTTTTCCCCCTAAATGGATGATTTCCCTGTAGCTGAAATAGAGGCTGTGTCTCTATCTGCAGTCTCATCCAAATTGCAGGTTTAATTTCAGGCCTTTGTGAGATGGGTCCATAAAAGTCAGGCTGTTGAGTAGTGAACAACCAGACAGGCTAAATGAAATGAGACTATGTACAGAAGAAATGATGTGCATAGAAATATATTTGTTTTGTTTTTTGCATTTCTTTTTAGTTTATTGTCCTTAGAAATGAATGTGTGTATGTTTATACATGTATAAGGAATGAATGTGTTTGTATATGTGTATGTACATGTTGCATCAGGAGCGAGGGTGTGTGTGTGTGTGTGCGTGCTATTTTGGGTTGGGTGGTGAGAGGAAAAAGATTTTATAATGTAAACAAATTTTGCTGTTAGGAGCTCTGTAATAAGAAAAAATTAGTGAGGAGGGCTTCAGTGGCAATGATCAAGGTAAATATTACTTTTATTAATCCAGTGGTTTTTGTTGAAAAAAAAAGAGAAGGATATATACTTATCTTCCAGAGCCTGAAATATTTTGTGTGCTCAAGAAACAAATTAATAGTATAATAATATTTCAAAATAGAGATGTCAATTAAACACTTTACAAAATAATGTATTAGACCAAGATGTGAAACTGTTAATAGTAACAGAGAAGTATCAGAGGAAGAATTTTAGTCTTCTTCACCCTATAAGGAATATTAAATGGTGGTTATGATTAGAGAAAGATTAGGAAGCGCATATTATTCTGCAATAATTGTGCCTTAGGGACCTCTTTACACTCAAAGTGGGAAGAACGGAATGACACTTTCTAGCCTCAAATAGAGTCATAGTAGCTTCACAGAGTTTATCTGAGAATATATTTAGCAGGTTTATTTGAAGGGAACAGTGTTGTGAATTCCTTCCTTCCCAAAGGAGAAGGGTGTGGTATTATTTCTAAATTCCAAGTAATAAGAGAGGGGCTTTAATGAGATACCCTGATGAGCTTCCTATGTTCCCCCATAAATTCCATGGACACTGGGAAATGCTGTTTAACTCATACCAGCAGCAAGGGAGAGCTGCCTGTGTAGCAATTAGATTTCACTCCAAGTGCTGATTTGGGTAAATATTGTATGACTATTTCCTGTGGCCCAGATGTGGACCATGAGCAAGAGAAAATAAAATTTTCTTGGACTTCATCCAGTGAAGCCACTGGAAATATTCAGTTAGGTCATAGAATAAATAATTTGGAACTTTTTCCAGATGTCTAGAGACTAGAGAATGAAAGAGCAACTTAGGAGCATAGAAATGTCTTTGACTTTTCCTCATTGATGAAAAAGCATGGGAAACATTTCTCCATAATTAGGGGAGCCCCAGTAGAACTCATGAGAGGGCCTGTATCAGATACCTATTGTCACAGTAATACTGCATAACAATGAAAAAAAATCCCCCCCCAAAAAAAAACCAAAAAAACTCATCCACATACAATAATAACTTTATGGTTTTGCCCCTGGGTTGTCATCTATTATGTCTCTAATGATCCTGGCTTGGTTCATGTGCACACTTAGGGATTGATTGACTCTCAGCTTTATCTAGGATGCTTTGGGCTGGAACAACTGAGAAGACATGTGCCTCTTATCCTCTAGCAAGCTAGCACAATGTCAGAGGCACAAAACTGAGGGCAAGCACATTTATACAAGCATTTTTCAAGCTGCTCCTTACATCATGATTGCTCACATTCCATTGACCAAAATGTCATGTGGCCATCCTAGAGTCAGAATGAAGAAACATTGTTAAGTTTCAGAAAAAACGTGATGGATAAGGGAGGAGTGAAGATTTAACGACATTTTTTTTCCCAATTGGTCTATCTTAGTGCCTATGGGAGAAAAAAAAAATCAAATTTAATCACCTACCTGATCCAAAGAGTTCTGGAGTTAAGTTGCCTTGCCATTACCAAGCAAACAAGAACATTCCTGCTCAACCTACCTCTTCTCTTTCCTGGATATTGAGCCATGTTGTAATCTCATACTATGATCGATGAGGTGGGGGAAGGGGATTAAAAAGTCTAGGTGATAATAAAGTTGACTACTACCTAAAGTGGAACCAAACTCAAGCAGGTGAGAAGATGAAATTTTAGAGCAAATTGAGACATTTAAAAATCATTTTATAGACTGGATATCTTCATTACTAAATAGAGACTGTGTTTTGGAACTAAAAACAGCAGTTCAGCGTTTATTACCTTTATGTGACTAAAGAAACCATGGGGTTGACCTTGAATTTTCATTTTAGGTCTGGTCAAGAACTATCCCTACACAGTAAATACAAGGTGCCCCCAAACATGTAAACACATTTTGAATGATTATAAAGTCAGTGTTTATTAACATAAAGTTTATTTTCAAAATTTTAAAGAACCTACAGAAATGAATAATTTTTTTGTCAACCCTGCTTTCAAACTAATGACTGTTGTGGTTGGGGCACTGCTGGCAACACGAAACAATGGAATCACAAACATCAAGAATCATTTTGTTTGGGATTTGCATGCTTTCTTGTTCAAAGGCTGCCTTCAGTTCCTCAACTGTTGCTGGTTTTGTACTGTAAACTTATCTTTTATGTATCCCCATAAAAAAAAGTCTAGTGGCGTGAGGTCTGGTGAACTTGAGTTACCAGCTGTTAAAGTGTGTTATGTTTTTGGAGAACACCCTGTATAGAGAGACAGTGAGAGACAAAACTAAAGTTACTTTATCATTACATTCTATTGCTAGCAGTCATTCTGATTTAAGTAATTATATTACCTCAATAAATGGTATATGGTAGTGGCTGAGGATTAGAAATCAAGAGCCAAACTGTGGTCCTTGGGTTCAAACCTCAGCTCTGCTTCTTGATGATTTGAACGTGTTTTTTTTTTTATTTAGTATTTTTATATCTATGCTTCAATTTTTATTTTTACCTAGAAAATTGGGATAGTATTTTTACCAACCTCAAAGCATTGTTGCAAAAATTAATTGAGTTAATACATTCAAAGCATTTCACACGTGCCCAGTACACAGTAAACACTTGGTAGCTGCTACTACAATTTCTGTTTAAAAATAAACTTTTCTATAGTGATATGCGAAATGGAATAATCTGATTGGATGCCACACTAACATACACGATGCACAGCCTGTCAAAGATGCATCAATTACACAGTATTTGGGGAGAAAAACATTTGGTTACATTTTTGCAGAAGCACTCTAGGCAATCCATTCTTTCTGACCTCAAATCCTCCCTTTACTAAGCTCGTCTTGGCATGATTTTCCCTTGCAAACGTTCTTGGTCTTTTTACCACCAGTGACATTTCTCAGGGTTGCCATCTGTGAGTTCTTTATCCAGTTAGTTTATATTTATTGTCTGCTAGTGAGCTTTTAGCATACAAAATGATGGTTCTCATCTCCAAAAGGCAACTACTAAAAAATACTTCCATATATTTGACTTTGAAGACAGATAACTGTATTAGTTTCTTTAGAAAACAGAGGCTCTAGATCTCAATATATGTAGATTCATAGGTTTAGGGCTAAAAGGAAACTTTGAGATAACTTATTTAACTCCCTTACTTTATAGATGAAAAAAATGGAGGCCAAAACTCATATAATTATGTGCCTAGAGTTACAGACTATTTTCAGAGTCAGAACTATAGATAATCTCTTTCCTTCCATACCTCATTGCTTCCCACATGAGCACAATCTTGATAGGAAAAATAATTTGGGTCAAATAGGTAAGCAAGTGTTAATGTAAAAAAAAATGGAGTGCGTATCCACAGCAGGTAATAGAAACCAAACTTTTTTATTCTTAATTTATTTTTTGTTTTTTATTGTGAGTAACAGTGTTGTGAACATGAGTATATGAACATCTCTTCGAATTCCTGTGTTAAATTCTTTTAGGTATATGTATATCCAAAAGTGGCATTAGTAGATCATATAATAATTTAAGTTTTAATTTTTCAGAGGAAACCAGTTTTTGAATTGAAGACTGATTGTGATGTTGGAATCTTAAATGGTCTTTTGCACAAAAATTCAGTAGGCAATGCTTAATAGGAGGCATGGGGAAGATGAGGAACTTCCTATATACCTTTGCTTCATGGTTAAAAGACTACGGAGAATTTTTTTTTCAGTCTCACTACTATTTTCACATGATAAAATACCACTCTGAGTAGTACCATTGTCTTTATCAGTGTCAGTGTCAGTGTCACCTGAAGGGCTTGTTAAAACACAATATTCTGGATCCCTCCTCCAGAGTTTATGATAAGCAGACTTCAGGATAGGGGTGACAAAAGTGGTACTGGTGCTGAGACAAAGACTAAAGTTCTGACAAGTTTTCAGGTGTTCCTGATGCTATCGGTCTGTGGATCAAACTCTGAGAATCACTGACCTATGTAAATAGTAATACAACAAATATGGATGAGGCCATGTGTTATGCTAGAATCCCACACATTGTATGTATATATGTACTACATTTAGCATAAAAGAATATCTTCCTGATGGCAGTGAAGACAATCAAATGGGTTCTAATATGTGCATATATTTCATCTTGACTGTATGTGACTGATTGCTTTGGAGATGTTGCTGCAGCATTTTGATATCTCAAGAGATATATTTCAGAATTGTGTTGGCTCTAGCTTCATAGCTACTATAAACTCCTCTAAGGTCTTTTTTAACCTAAAGCACTCTTCATTTATTTTATTTCAGTAAGAACTGCTCTTTCTTGAGCAAGCTCTCTTCTCTTTACATGTCATTTTCTTCCCTCACAATCTGTCTGCATATTGGTAGAATCTTATAATGCTGAGACAAGCATATGGATTCTGGCTGCTATGTATATAGGTCATGTGGTTTCACATTGATTTCCAACTTTCAAATGACATATTTGTGCCAAAATATTTCTGGAAGTCATTTGGGGAGTTCAAGATACCTCATGCTCTCTGAAAACAAAACTTTCCCATGGTGTCTTGTGATTTCAAATTGTTGGCATTTAATTAAGGACGCTTAAGCACAAGTATAAAAACATGATAAGAACAGACCATGGCAAGAGTATAGACAAAGTGAAACGGATTTTCACAAACAGTAGGCTTACACTGTTACCACATCCAGATATATTTCTCCCCCTTTATCTTCTCTCTTCGACCCTTCTTCAACTCTGGGCCCCTGGGAGGTCTGCGGCCCACCTTCCAGGCATCCACTTCTACCTACTTCTTGCAAACTTTCTCCCACCCTTACTTGTACCTCACTTTCTTTGTTACACCTTCTGAGAAACCCCTTTGTTTATTGGAGTCCTGGAGATACCAATGAATCATCAAAACAACCTTCTCATCTGCCAACTCCCAAAGGACTTTTTTTACATTTTATTAAGGGTCTTATGGATATAAATGGCCCCAGTATGAAATTGAGAGTTTCATGTCACCTGGAGAGAAACAAAATACTAATGCAAATGAATTTAGTTTTCCTTAAAAATCATACCACATATGCAGTTTCTTCTTGCCTATGCAGATGAATAATTCTGAAGAGAGGGGGAAAAAAGTAAAAGAGTAAAATAAAACTAGATGGTGATGTGTATTGATTTGTGTCATTTTCATATTGGAAACTTATCCATATGATGAAAATGATGGAGATAAACATGTTGACTGCCAGCAATATAATTATCTACCTTAGATTATAATTATTTGAAATTAGATCATCTTTCTATTTCTATAAGTTCTAAATGACAAAGGCCATGATATTTTCAACTCCCATAGCACCTATCATGGTATAAGCATCACTAAAAAAATATAGTAATAATAACTACCATAGCTATTGAAGAGAAAAAAAAATCACAAAATGAAATACAAATAGCCATAAAACTATATTTTAAAGGAAATAAATATCCATTTCAAAGAGAAAGAGTATTTTTGAGAACAGCTGGATGATTCTCAAGATTATCCTTAAGTCATCCCCAAAGATCCTGCGCCTGAATTTCAAGGAGAAATGCAGTTTTCAAGGGGAAAACGGAAAAGAATGCTGTTCATACGACTTTTTTTTGGGAGTGGGGGGTAGTTCCCTGGCTGGGAATTGAACCCAGGCCATGACGTTGAGAGTGCCGAAGCCTAGCCACTACACCACCAGGAAACCCCCATTCATATGACTTTGTAAGATGTTGACAAGCTACGTGGACACTTCTGCAAACATTGTGACAGAAAGATGCTGAGTGATGAGCTTTGGAGATGGGATTTTTTTCAGCATCCAAACAGCAGCCTTATTCCATGCTGGTCTGCTATGATGAGACTTCCAGGAATCCCTAAGCAGGAGGAGCAAAGGAAGCCATAGCAATGGCCTCTCGCACATGCCATGGATCTCACTGTCTCCAATACAAAAAGGAGAGAGGAAGAAAAGGAAAAAATAATATACTTGGAAGTATTGGACAAAACTTTCAGGATCATAATTGAGATAACTTCTATGGATGGCAAAATAATTTAGGAAGTGATTTGGGTGGCAAAATGAATGCCTCAAAATTGTGATGGAATTGAGTGCAAAAAACACATGCCACACTATCATTTATTGAGTAGCAATTTAAGCCTACCAGTGTGACTTAAATGATTCATATACATACAGCACTGTCCAATAACATGTTGTTTTTTATAAATTGAAATATAGCTAATGTGACTGAGCAGTTTGGTTTTAAATTTGATTTAAATAATTTACATTAAATTTAAGTTGCCACACGTGACTAGTGGTGACTGTATTGGCCATCACAGATTATAACCCTGAAGAAAAGTCAGAAATTATGTCTTTAATACCCTATACTTTAGAAATGTGGAAACTGAATGAAGAAGATTAAGTAATTTGATCAAGATTTCATCAAGAACCTAGTTGTACATAACTTAAATCCAGGCGTTTCGTACTAAAACTACATACTCTTTTCTCATTATTATATCTCTTTATTCAGATCTTTGGAATGACTGATAATTTAACTTCTCTTAGTTTAAAACTAAGTGTCATGCATACCAAAAGACATGTGTTTAATTGGTACAACCACTATGGAAGACAGTGTGGAAGTTCCTCAGAAAATTGGGAATGGAGTTACCATATGACCCAGCAATCTCCCTTCTGGGGATCTACCCAAAAAACTTGAAAACCTTGGTCCACAAAGGCATATGTACCCCAGTGTTCATCGCAGCGCTGTTCACAGTGGCCAAGACATGGAAACAAGCAAAGTGTCCTTCGATAGATACCTAGATAAAGAAGCTGTGGTACATATACACAATGGAATATTACTCAGCTATAAGAAAAGATAAAATACTGCCATTTGCAACAAAATGGATGGACTTTGAGATCAAGTGAAATAAGTCCAAGTGAAATAAGTCAGACAGAAAAACCAAGAATCATATGACTTCACCGATATGTGAAATATAAAATTAAAAACAAAGAAAAAACAAACAAACTCATGGACACAGTCAATAGTTTAGTGGTTATCTGGGTGCAAGGTGGGATGGGGTGGGAGAAGAGGGAGGAGGTGGGAGAGGATAGAGGGGGAGCCAAATATATGGTGATAGAAAGAGAACTCACACTGAGTAGTGAGCATATAATGCAAAAAATAGACAATGCACTGTAGAATTGTACACCAGAAACCTATGTAATTCTCACTACCCAATGTCACCCCAATAAGTCTAACAATAAAAGACTATATTTAAAAAATACTGAAAGAATGAAAAAAGCTATATGCTATAATGCATCACTGTTTGTAATAGCCCTGCCCTGAAAACTACCCATATGACTAACAAGTCAAATTAATAAGTAAATTGTGGTCTATTCACGCAATAGAATATTATACACCAATGAGAATTAAATATGTACAAGTACATGAAGCAATTTAGATAAACCTGACCAACACCACTGTTGAGTGAAAGAAGCCAAACGCAAAAGAGGATATAAAGGGTGATTCCATTTATATACAGTACTTAAACAGACTAAACTAATCTACACTGTTAAAAATCAGGTCAATTGTTTCTCCTGGGGGCACAGTTGGAGGAATGGTGAGTGGTGGGTGGTCAGTGACTGGAAAGGATCATGAAGGTGACTTCTGGGATGTTGTGCTATTTCTTGTCTGGATACTGGTTATACTTACTGAAAATTCATTGAATTGTATAGTTATAATACATGCATTGTCTTACTTTTCTATTGCTACATTACCTCAAATTTAGTGGCAAAACAACAACAACAACAACAACAACACAAATTTGTCATCTCAGTTTCTGTAGCGAGAACTCTGGGCATAGTATGGATTGGTCTCTGCTCACACTCACCAGGCTGACATCAAGGTCTTGTCTGGGGCTAAAGTTCTCATATGGGACTCAGGGTCTTCTTTCAAGCTCACTAGTTGTTAGAATTAATTGCCTTATGGTTGGAGGACTGAGTTTCCCCTTTTCCTGCTAGCTGTAGACTGCTCTTTGAATCTAGAGGTTGTCCATAGTTCCTTGCCATATGATCTCCATAGCAAGTCACATCATTTATATTTGCATTTTTAACCCAACTGGAGCATGTCTCTCTGACTTCCTCTTCTTTATTCAGCTGGAGAAAACTTTCTGCTTTTAAAGGAATCAAGCCCATCCAGATAATCACCAAATCTTAAGGTCAACTGCTTTGAGATCTTAATTTTATTAGCAAAACCCCTTCCCAGCAGTACCTAGATTAGTGTTTGAGTGAATATCTGAGAGAAGATGTGCATAGAACAGGGGTTAGAAATCTTATGGTACCATCTATGCATTCTGCCTACTGTAAGTACCAATTTTTTTTTATGTTTAGATTGTAAGTGAATAAAAAGTTTAAGATAATCCTTAATGTCACCCACAAAGTAACAGGGACAAGCTTCTCCATCTAGATACTACTGTCCTCTACTAGCACTGCTTTAGAGCAAAAATTAGCAGAAAAAGGAAGTTCTGCAGATAGCATTATAGTAGCAAGTGATGGGAAATGACAGAGCTAATCATTATTTTCATTTTGTATTCTCGAGCTTTTCCTTTTTTTCCAACTATGAATAAGAGGGAATATAAGCCTCCAAATTTACTATCTTCCTAAATATGAATTCAAGTATCCTGGTCCAGACAGATTATCTCTGAGCACTATAAGAAATGTATGGCAATGGTCCTTGATCTTGACAGTCTTTAAAAATGCTAAGTTGGTATAGCAGGGATAGTTTCGTACATTAAAAAGAGATGAGACTGAGGTGCACATGGAACTGCAGTCTGGTAAGATGGCGGGGCCTGTGTTTTATGACAAAACACGTTCTCTTGACATCTGCAGACCATGCAGAACTTGATAGATTGTGATGGCTTTCAGCTCTGGATTACTCCAGTGAAGTAATAGTCAAGAAAGAAAATCCCAGTTCCAAAAGAAGCCTTTATCAGGAATTGTCAGAGTTCACAAGAACAAGACATGCCAAGCTAAACTACCTTCATTTCATGACAGCTCATTAGGATAGGAGACTAGGGAACTGGACATCAGCAAAGCCTGTGACATTTTCTACTATGGTATTTTCATAAAAAGCCATAGACATAAGCCCTGGGTATGAGTTCAATTAGGCAGAATTATATGTGGTTGACTACACATGGAAAAGGAGACTCTGTCTTGTCGAATATTGTCAATCACTGAAGCCAAGTTCTGGAAAACACGATTATCACAATTATAGATGACACAGAAATGGAAAGAATAATTTTGCTGGATAACAGGAACTGTATTTAAAAAGATGTCAATAGACTGGAATGGTGAGTGAGCCAGATCTAAAGAGGGGAAATTTGATAGGAAACATTTAAGAGCCTTGCATATGGGCTTCCAAACGGAAATGCCTATGGCTATCTAATTTAAAATACCACATTATTGTGCATAATTAATTTGTGCATTTGCTATATGCTAGGCATAACATTGAAAGTTTAATTTATATTATTTAATTTTATTTTTTAACTACACTGTTAGGGCGGGTATATTTTCCTTAATTATGAAATAGTGGAAATTCGGGGAAGTTTTGAGTAGGCCAGAGTTTGTGTACTTATTTACTCTTTAACACATAAAATGTTGGAGGCATTGTGGTTTTTAGGCATTGTACCTTTAGAGTCCATTAGAATTTTAGGCTTACTCAACTCAGTATATGAATGATAAGATGTGGGCAAAATATAGTTAATCTGTAGGTCTCATTTTCTTATAAATACAATGTCTATGATGCCAAAGATGAGAATTTGGTTTTGCCTTACCTGCCAAGACCCTAAACATTGGGTTCAGATCTTAACACCATAATTTTACATGAATATAGGCAAAACCAGAGCCAATTCAAAATACAGCAATCACTGTTGTGAGAGTGCTCAATATTGAAAGGGCTGTCTGGAAAGTATCCAGCTATGTAATATGAAAAATAAAGGCCTTCATGGCTGGATTATTTCTGGACAGCCCTTGTATATGTACAGAAGAGGAAAAGAAAATGAGATTTCTTTCCTCTTTCTGAAGGAAGATTTATTAAGGTCCTTATATCTACAAATATTAGAGGGATTTTCTCATAAAAATCCTAATGAAAGATGAGTCAGGCTTGAAAAGGAAGTAAGATGCTGGGTAGAATTTTTTTAAAGAAAGATTTCATTTCTGTACAAGGAATAAATATATTTATTAATATTTATAATTTAATAATATTTTATAGTGTCATGTTATTAATTATCTTATTTAACAAAATGACTATAGTTTTGAGTGATTTAATAGTAAATAAAACTGACTGATAGAAACAAAACCAACTTTCTTCCATATAACATTGAACTTGAGCTCTTTGGCAAAGATGAACAGCTTTCCTTATTAGACACAAAGCTTAATTTTCTAGCATTTGGTGATTTAAAAAATCTATTTAATCTATCTGTCTATCTATCATTGTTACATTTTCTGAGACATTTAAATCTTCTTATATTGACTACATTATCAATTACCCTGGGTCAACCTCTAAGTGGGTTTTATTTTGAAAATTTTAGACTTAAAATTTAAAGACAAAGTATATATACAGTAACAAAATAAAATGTTAAAGATTGTGCAAATTAAATTTATATTTTGATACAGACATTTCATTTCAGGATTTCATGGGTTACTCTCAATATTTACGAAAATGATTTTCTTTCCCATAGAATTACACTTCTGAATTTCTTTTTCCTTGCTATGAGGACAACTTTCATTTATCCTCTTTATAAAGATGCTCTGCAGTAAAAAGTTTTATGTTGTTTCCTTCTCTTAGAAAGACATTGTAATTGTGGCTGTTACTGAAAGGGAAAAAAAAGACATAAAGTGAGTTCACTTTCTGCAGTTCCCAATTAGAGACTTTTTCATGACAACCCTTCTCCCTAGCTCATTTTTTTTCTCACAGTTTTCTGGAATACTTTAGAAGTTACTGTAGGATAACAGTAATATTATATGTCAGTATGCTCATTAAGTTGAAGTAGTTGTGCTCTTTGTAGAATAATTGTAAGGCAATTAAATTCCATCTATTTGTGTTTAGATTTTATGCCGTAGCCACAAAAGTATAGATTATGAAAGATAAATCAAACAGTTCAGATATAATACTTCTTTTCCTCTAAGTTGGTATGAGTAGTAATCAATATCATCATTTATATGTTGGGTTATGTAACCAAGGTTACCTGCAGTGCACAAAACTAAAAGACTAGGATCAGAACTAAGAAAATTACAAAATGTTGGCTTAATTAAACAAAGCATCTAAAAGAGTTAAAATACAATGAAAATGAAAATTATACATATTAGAATTTTTCAAATCAAATGACATAGGATTATATTACCTGCTGCAATCTGTAGATAGTGATATATTGATGAAACCAAAAAGTATGAAATTCAATTAGGATTATTATAAAATTTATCAAATTCTAAAATATATACACATATGCAATCTTTCAGATATCTAGTTTAATAGGAATTCATAGTAAAATACCCCTCAGTAAGTCATTAAATTGGATGGTTTTTAATGTCCTTTGCAATTGTGTGAGTCTAAGCTTTCGTGATTTATGGCTTCTACTTAAAGGAAAGGTTAATACAACAGGCTTATTTCATAGAATGTCATGTCAAAACAAATAAGGCAATTTTGCACGACTGAAACTCTATACCCATAAGCAACAAGATCTGCTGTACAACATTGTGCTTATATACAATAATGCTGTATGTACACTTAAATATTTGTTGAGGATACATCTCATGTTATGTGTTTTTTACATTCTCCCCTGGTGAAGAAAAAACAAGCAACATAATAGTTTTAATCTGCTTTGACTGGCCAAACATACGAGGGCTGCCAGAAAAAATCTGGCTATAAAATGGCTCTATTTTTCGTATTACATGGCTGGATACTTTCTGGACAGCCCTCCCATGTCAGGTCTGTGTTTATTTAAGAAATCCACATTTTGAGAGAGAACATGAAAAACCATGATGAATCTGGTGGAGTGACCAAAATGAAAAGAGAATTTTGAAATAATTTCATTTGTGAAAAGTTTGAGGACATAGAGATGTTTAACCTTAGAAAGAGAAGGCCTGGTCCTGTGTTTGTGTGTATGTGTGCTCTTGAGTTTGTGTGAGTGCGTGGGTTTAAGTGGTGGGTAAGTGTGCAAGACATTAGGCAATTTCAGTTATGATGAAAGGAGCATCAAACACATTCAAGAGTTTTTCCTGAGGGTCAATTTGAAGACACAGCTTGGAGGAATAGGGGTCACAGCAGTTCAATTAATAAAATTCTTTCGGCAAAACGTAAGGAAGAATTTTGGAGCCATTAGAAATGTGTTCACTGAAACTGACTTTCTTGTGAAGACATGTAGGGGATTCACCATTATTCTTACTAAGTACTTTAATAGCCATATTAGTAGGAGAGATAAGGCAGTTGAAACTGATATCTGTGCATCAAACCAGAATCTTAAAATGTCACATTTCAGAGAAGGTAAACTGAAAAAAAGTCCACTTATCGGCAAAAGAAAACCAGGAAGCTCACCTGCCTCTGATTAGCCTTGAACAAAATAAAAACAAAACATTAGCCTGAAAAATCCAAAGCACAAGTATGCCTCACATATGTGTCTGGTTCAATTTTATGCTCTCTCCAGGCTCTAGTAAATTCCAGTTTGAGAAATTCACACAAAAAGTGACTACTGATTGCGAATATCCATACAATGTCTGGAAGGAGCCAATTCAATATTACTATAATACTACCATCATTCAGAAGTATAGTACAGCATAGGGAATATAGTCAATAGTATTATAATAACTATGTATGGTGTCAGTGGGTACTAGGCTTATTGTGGTCATCACTTTGTAAGGTATTTAAATGTCTTATCACTGTGTTGTGTACCTGAAACTAATTTAAATATTGTATGTCCACTATAATTTAAAACTAAAATTTTAAAAAAGAGTAAGTACAGTTAGAGACATTTTCAGACAGAAAAAGAGACTATCACAGAAAGAATTTCAAAATATACATGTGAAGATGAAATTTAAACCAGATACACAAAATAGCTAAGTTAGAAGGAAGAAAGAACAAAGACATTAGTAAACATGTTAGTAATTTAAACACAAAATGAGCATATAAGATAAATGTAAATAACGGATGATAATTTGTAATATAAAATAAGAGTTGCTGAAATAAAATTTTAAGGCCATTATATTGTTTCAGAGAGAGATAGTGATGTTACCTTTAAAATTTGTGAAGTCAAATGTAGATGTTAAAATTGCATGTGCATTGAGTGAAATAATACATATAGAATATGCTGTACAGAAAAGAAAATAATATATCTTAAAATTCAGGAAATAACGGAAGCTAAAAAAGAAGAAAAACCCAGAAAATTAGAGCAGATGAAAAATTAATGAATTAAAATTATTTAATATGTCAATAACTATAAATGCAAATAGTCTGAGGTCCGCATATAAAATATAGAGAGATAGAGATGTAGATGTAGACATGTAGATATACTGGTAGATGATATAGGTCTCTCTGTCATATAAATTATATTAATATATAACCATTCTTTTAATTTCTAGCAATTTGCTCCCTTGTGTTTTAAGTGTGTCTCTCAAATGTTTCCTCAATCATTACAAAATAAACATTAAGAGAAAACATATTTCTGGACTATATCACAATATAATGATAATAATTTCAGTTTATTAGTATAATGAAAAATACTCAACCAGTACTCATTTAATAATTTTAAGTTTTTATGTTTCACAATAGGTAGATCAAAAATTATCAGTATTTCAAAGAGACATAACTCCAAAATTAGAGTTGGAGTGTTTTCAAATGCTTCTCTAATTTAAAAATTGAAACAGATTGTAGAAGTATGTTGAGACAAAATTAACAAACTTAATAAACTTATTAAGTGTTATCTTAAGCTTATGTCCAAATGGGAAAGCACACATTTTAATATCAGGCACACAAAGTATATTTTTAAAATTTGGTCATAATCTAGGTTATAAATCAAGACTCAAAAAATTCAAAATTTTTATCACACAGACTACATTCTCTAACAAAAGTACAAATCAAGTCATCTTTGGGGAACACTGACCATAATTTATAAGAAGAGTTTATTTAATATAATGAATGATACTCAGGTTTTGGATTCAGACTAAATTTTATATTCAAATGATTTATATCTAAAGCAATTTGCATTTCACTTTAGAAGTACATTATTCTTATGACAGTTGTTTCCAAATAGGCTATTAATTACTGGGGATTGCCTAGAGGAGAATATTTGTCAATTAATTCAGGAATTGTGTGGTATGTATAGGTGTAGTGTAATGTCAGAAATTTGGACCAATTTTGGAGAATGTGGCTTGAATTAGTGAAATGACATGTAATTTTGCTTCAGTGCTGATATTTTTAACACAGTTTTAGATCCTTTTTTGGAACTGTGCCTGAGGATATTTGACAAGCAGCACAAGATATTCAGTCAACCATCTATATAGTCATCCTTCATTTTTGATCCAGAGTAGAATTATCCACCTTGATTTGCTTTCTCATTCAGTTAATGTGAAGAGTCAATAATTATTGCTGCTTTTAATTCTCTTTCCTGATTTCAAAAGGGTAACTTTACATAGCCATTTATTTTTCTCAATCTTTATATACAAAATAATCATTGACTATTTCATATTTTGTCCGTGCATAACATTGAATTAAATATTGAGATGTTTTTTAATATCACTAAAGACAAACTAACATATGTGTATAGGGTACTCTAGTTAAATTAGTTTGATAATCTATTCATGATTCTTTATTTGACTCCCTTCCTTCCTTTATTCCTTCTTTTCTACCTCCTTTTCTTCCTTCCTTCTCTTCTTCCCTCCCTCTCCCATCCTTTCTTTCCTTCCTTCTATTTTTTTCTCACTAAAATCACTTCAATTTGAGATATTCCTGCATTAATTATACGTATCAATAAAGGTGTCCTTACAATAGCAAATGCCAGTCTTTTAATATAAGTGGTAACATGATGATCCCTCGATTAAAAATTTCTTCTGTTTGAAACAAGTACAAAGGTTTGGACTAGAGCTGAAAATGAGAAAAATTTTAACCAGTATGTATTCTTAACCCCTTGTCTAATTAAATCTCAGTTTACTCTTGTGAATTTCATGAACCTTATATGCAATGTCATATATTGTAATAGAGTGAGTATGAGGTAACAAGCCAGATTGGAGCTCAAAGTCATACTTTGACACTTATTATCTATATATCCTTGAGTCATTTCTATAAACTTTGTGGGGATAAATTTGCTAAATTGGTTAGGAATTGTGTTTGTCTCATATGAAAGAGATATGAGTAGACAGGTTAAATACTTAAGATGTGGTACCCTCATGTAATATTAAGCATGGAAGTAGGAGATTGATGGTGTGAGTTCAGCTGCTCAAGGATGGCAGGGCCAAGTCTGTGACATGCTCTCGACCTTTATGTCGTAATCCCCACATGGCTTCCAGAGCCCCATCTAGCCAGCATTATGAGGGAGAATGTTTAGAGGGTCAAAAAGTACTTTCCTGTGTCTCACAAACTTCTGCTTTGTCTTATTATCCACCCCTGTCTTTAAAAGGATAAAAATGTGGGAGCACATTGTCTGGAATTTTATTAATAAAGAAGAATAAATAAATGGATAGAGAAAATAAGATATCTCTTATACACATTCCTCATAGAATTGGGGTAAAAGTTCAATGAGAAATGTATGTGACTCTTGTTCTTATTACTAGAGGAAGTTGGCATTTGTAGATGTTAAGAGAATCAACTAAATAGAGCACATTATCCTTTGTATCAGTAAAAAAAATAGTTTAAAAATAATGAAGTGTTGATTTATTAAAGTCTCTCAGGCTGAATTATGCCTAATTTAGGGTTGTGCCAACTAGTATAGACAACATCAGGATGGACATGTCATATCACTTTAGGTCCTCTATCACCATGTAATATTTAGGTAGGAAAATTATACATAAAAACAGTATTTTCTCTCCATTGTACCCATTACTCACCTGTGATTATACACACACACACACACACACACATAGAGTTATATACATATATATATAGTTATATAGTTATATATGAGAGCTGTCCAGAAAGTATCCAACCATGTCATATGAAAAGTAGAGGTATTTATGGTTGAATTTCTTTTCCAGACAACCCTCATATATAGTTATTATATAACCATAGTTATATATATGAGGGCAGTCTGGAAAAAACCCAGCCACAAATGCCTCTATTTTTCATATTACATGGCTGGATACTTTTCGGACTGCCCTCATATCTAACTATATATATAGTTACTAATGTAAACCTTCATTTAGGAAAAGTGAATGTTAGTAAAAGATATTTAAGAAAAACAAAACTGATAATAGAATTTTATTTTTTAACAAAATCTAAATTTTGAAAGGGAACATTGAAGTAAGAATTAGAATATGAATTTTTGAAATGATAATGTAAATTTACAAACTCATTATGATCAACAAGTTTGCCTTTAGGCAATAATATCTGAAAATACATGTTTTACATAGATTGTTCTCCACTTAGGACCACAGATTTTAAACGTCCTATTATTGACAACCTAAGAGATGAATCAATGATCATTTATTCCGTATCTGTTTATTGACCATGTACTAGTCAGTAACTATGGGATTATTGAAAAGATAGTACTCCTGGATTCTAGAACCTCACATTTTTGTGAGTGAGACACAAAAGTAAACAAAGTAAGGTGGTATATGCCAAGTGAAGGTGGGATAGGAAATGTCTTTTGAATGATACATGGAGGTGGTGATATGACAGTTAGACTTTAAAGGATGAGACCAAAATTCATTGGGCACACAAGTGAAGTTAAGGGATCCCAGACAAAGAGGACAATTGAACAAAGGCAGACAGTTTGAAGAGACTCTGTGTTATTCTAGGGACTTCCCAAGTGAGGAATGATAACAAATGTTTCCAGAAATATAGTCACAGGAAATAATTATGAATTTTTTTATGACAGGCTAAGTCATAAATAAGTTACTTTGTAGACAAAAGGAAGTTATGCATAAGAGTCGACAAGTGCCTTTATCATAGTTGTATGGGGTTGTATTCCACCATGATCAATCTGACAGCTGTGTGGTAAATTGAATACAAGAGATAAGGTTTTAGGCAGAGAGTTCAGTTCTTACATCATATCAGAGGTAAGAAATTATGAGAGTATAAATATAGGGAAGGTAAACTGGAAATAGATATGTGTGACTGCCTTTGGTAAGGAAATGATTACAGTTTTTAAGTAATTAGATATGGTTCTTAAGGAAGAAGTCCAGAGTTAATTGTGTTAGCCGGTGAAATATTTAATATAAGAAGAATTTTTGTGCAAGAAGAGGATGAGTTTTTAGCAAGTTGATTTTGAGATTTCTATGGCATATTGAGATATTCAATAGGCATTTAAAAACCCAGCCTCATGCTAAGCGAGAGAGATTGTAGCAGATATTATATATTTAGGAATCATTGTGTCAATTTGGAAGGTAAAGCTGTAATTGTGGGTGTACTAGCCAAATAGAATATGGAAAATGAGGAAAAAAGTAGGTTCAAAATTAGAATTCTAGTAAAACCAATATTTAAAGTAAATATAGGAGCACTGTGTAGAGTTTATCAGATATTAGTTATTCTGAGAAAACTTCACTGTAAACACGCTCCCCCAGGCTGATTAAATATCCAAATGCAAAATTTCCATAATATCTTATGTTTATAATACAAATACCAATATGATGATCAATTTACTTCTTTGTCACTTCCATTAATTGGTACACATTTTTCTGTAAATTTCTAATTGACATTTTATTCCTAGTGCCTAGCAGTGAGGTACATAGTAATCACTGAATTGAAAAAAAAAGAAAAGGACGATTTTATTGCACAGATGGTTAGGAGGCAAATCAAGGGAGAGTAGTGCCTTGGAAACCAAAGCAGACTGTTTTCAATAAAGAGGGATTCAAGACATCAAATCCCATGAAGAACATATATCAGATATGAATAATAAAGTGTCTACTGAATGTTTTAGAATTTATTATATTATTTTGGAGTATGTCATTCTTGTTTTTTAAAATGAAAGCATTATATTTGAAGTAGGTATTTTTCTTCTTCAACATTTAATTGTGTATGTTATGAAAATATTTAAAATTTAGTTATTGTATTATAATAAATTTTCATCTCTCTTGTTGTCCACCCAACAACTGAATCTCCATCTTGTATTTGATATGTAATTATCCTCATGAGGCAAAGTCTACCTTTCACCAGAGAAGAGAAATATAAATAACTTCAGACTCCCTTTCAGCTGAAGGGTCAACTTGTACAGCTACAGGCCCTCCTTGATGTGTCAGGTACCCTGGGTCAGGACTTGGATTGGTGAATGCCATTAAACTATTAATCAACTAAATGGCCATGACTGGGAACTCTTAATTATCTCAAAAATGATTATCTCATCTATGTATTAATCATCATTCTTTTTATTTCCCTTTATCCATTTACCTTTAGGGCCAAAAAAAGGAGAACCATGCAATGTTCCTACTTATTAAATTTAGTAGGTGGAAGCTTAAAATAATGGTTAAAAGGAGATATTTGGATCAATGGTATATTTAACATCTCTATAATTTTCCTATCACTTACTGATATAGATGACTAAAAGATTACCTGTATTTTTGCATATATGTTATCTGTCTGTGTATCTATTTTAGTCCAGAAATCACATTGATTATAAAATTTGTCCCTAGATATTGATTAGGAAATATTTTATATTTTCATTGCCTGTGATCCTTTAAAGTGCCACCTAGGATTGATTGTGATTACATAACTCACTTTCTTAATTTTAATTAAGTAGACTCATATAACAATTGGCATCTCACCCATTCCAAAGTGTTGTCATAAAAAAAATTCACGACCCCAAGCTTCTGAGAATGCTATTTATGTTAGCAAGTTAAACACAACTGTCTTGAGCACTTTCAGTAAGAATCAATCTCTAACATTACTTTTGGAAGATTTACAGGTTACCCTAAACCCAAAATATTTAAAAGCCAACAAGCTGAAGGATAACAAGTCTAAAGAACTGGGAACATTCACACAGGAGCAGGAAATCGGATAGTGGCAGACTGGAACTAGATTTGGCAAGGAGATAAGTAGATCTTTCCTGAGCTTAAACAAACAAATAAAACACTCCTTGACATTTATGAGTAATTAATAAAATAGATGAGTAATTATTCTGTCATATTTTTATAAAATAAAATTAGACCATAGTGAGGAAGAAGAATGCAATTTTATATTTTGCAAGGGATATTAACTATACATAACTAAATTCTACCAGAGAAGAAATATATCACCTAATGATACTAAGCCCATGAATTTCTTTAGGAAGTCCTTTAAAAATTGATCAGCAAGTTCTTCATTTGTTTAAGTAGTTCAAAGGTATAATTGTGGGATTAAGTCAATTATGTTAATATTGTGGGATGAACTTATTCCTACTTTGGAGGTATCAATCTTTTTTTTTCTGTCTAGTCACACTTTGTTTTATTATTTCTTTAGAAGTGCATGTTACAAACCAAATATAATGAGTAACACCACGCACTTTGTGTCACAAAACAAATTTAGAAATAAATAGGTATTAGTATGGCTGACATAGATAACATTAAAAAATTAAATGTAGCTGGATTTTTAATTGCTAAATTTATTGGGGTGACATTGGTTAGCAAAAACTACATAGGTCCCAGGTGTACAATTCTCCAGTGCATTGTCTGTGTGTTGTGTTATGTGTTCACCACCCAGGGTCAATCCTCTTTTCATCACCAGTATTTGACTCCCCATCCCTTCTACACCACACCCCTCCCCTCTTACCCTCAGGTAGATTTTTAAAACAAAAGTAAAAAGCAATACTAAATAAATACAGAACGTGCCAAACCCTTGCCTGGCTGTTCTAGTAATCCCTTCCTCCATGTGACAGTTTTGTCTGCTTTAATCTTATTCCAGTGAATGTATTTCTGATCTGCCCTGCTCCATCATTCAGGTGTAATTGAGGTCTGTTGGCACGGTTCTACTTGCTTGGCTTTAGGTGCTAGAAAGCAATTATTACTGATCATTTCTGGTAGTGATTGCTGCTATTATCATTTGCCTGTCCAGGACCTGTCAAGATTATCCCAAATACCATGATAATTTTGTTCAAGAAAAAGAAAAATCAAAGTGCCACTTCATTCCCATATTTACCTCTTTTGATCATTGTGCTTTGCTTTTCTGCAACTTTTTTTTTTGGCTGGTTGTCCTACTAACCTTTGCGGGTGTCGTGTCAGTGAAAACTGGGTGTCAAGCCCCTCAAATTCAGGTTTTTTCTGGCTTTTACAGGATTCTGGTCCCTAGCATACAGTATAGCCAACCCAGCAATTATTTCCCAGGATATGGTTTACTCTTATCCACTGCCTATCTTGTAGAACCAAACTTATAATACAGGTTACAAAATGTACAAACGTAATTGGAATATGCTGTCAGTTTCACATTGCTTCCTGCTTGTTTTGTCACCAAGTAGACTTGAGGTTCGACACTTCCTCTGCTTTTGTTGATGGTTCTTGATTTTTGACTCCGTCAGTTTTAATGAGTATACTGGTCTTGCATACTGACCTGTTGGAGAAAAGATTTAATTTAAACTGAAGAATACTTGACAGTGATGTCAACAGTCCCAAATGACTCTGAAAGGGACAGATGTATAGGAACATTTTGAGAAACTAACCCGTCTTTGTGGTAACGAGCTAAAAGAACTTTTATATTGTCTCATCCTTTGCATTGTTTGCATGCATATTAGAAGTTACTTATTGATCCAGTTATTTTGGTTGTACATTTGCTTTTGGCATGTAAGTGAAGTATATTATTTTTCTTTATTCAGGCCAGATTTAGTCAAGAATGCATTTTGAAAGAAGATAAGTTTTGCTATTTAAAAAGCGTAGATTCAAATGTATCAATAAATCAGCCTCATTTAGAGTCAATTATGCTCAAAATCCTATTGATGTCAAGGGTATAAAAAATTTTTTAAAAAAAGAGAAAACAACCAAAAAACTAAAGCTTGCCTTCCAGGAACTTGAAATCAATTTGTGGAAAAAAATTTTTGTAGTTTTAGCTGTAAACACAAATACCAAAGAGTTAATGGGCAAGTCAGGTTGTGATCATTTTCTGGGCCTATTTGGTATCATCCGCATAACACATGTCCACTGTCATCTGTAGGTTTACCCTGCCCCCCAAACCAGCAGGAAACCCACAAGTCATATAGCACAACTTCTCTTTGCACCAGCAAGGTGGGCATTTGGAAGTAATTTTCTGATGCTGTATGCCATTCCCTCTACCTTTCTCTCTATTTGACCTCATTTCTGCCTGTCCTATCACCTAGGGTTGTGTCTAACTTTTGTCCTAACTTTTGGCTTCATTCACACTTGCTTTTTTCTTACCAGCTCAGCCCCTCCTTTTTCTTAGTGTGTCAGATGGTCAGTGTTGCACGAGAGTCCATGCTAATCCTTCTGAGTGCCAAATCAGAACTCCAGTTTATGAACTCTCCAGGAATTTACATGTAAATAAGTGAGAGTTTACTCTGGACTAGGTTCTCAGGGATCCTGGTCTGCCTAGAAATCAGAAAGTACAAAGGAAAAGGAAAGGCTTTCCAGGAGGAGAAAATGATGAATAAAATCAGAGATAAGAAAATGCTTAAGTACAGAATGATGATGTGAATTTGCTTAGATGAGAGCTTGTGGAAACATAGATGAAAATATAATTTGCGGTTAAACTGTGCATGTTCTTAAGCCTGAGGCATTTGGAATTATATTGTATGTAATGGAAAATTATTGAAGATTTCTTTTTTTATCACAGGGATGTCATTTTTAAAGCAATCTTTTAAGAATTTGGTTATGTAAACTTGTTCAATGTTGCTTAGTTGCCTTGGAGAAATGCTGTGATCATCAAACTGATATAATGTAACTGGGCCTCATATAACTGGCATATATAATTGACTAACAATTGGATTATGAAGGAAATCCAAAAAGTCATCTATGCAACTGGCTGTTCACCCCTCCCTGTATTTACCTGTGTTGTCATGTGCCTTTGCATCTCCTTGTCCTAAAGGTAGAGTACTTTTCCCACTCATTGATGTTGGGCTTGGCCAAGTGACTTGCCTTGAGCAATGACATGTATGTAGATCTGATGGATGCCAGTTCTGAGCCTAGACCATAAGGTGACTTGAGCATTTTTAAACTCACTCCCCTTGAGCTTCTTCCATCTCTCAAACCAGTTCTCTGGTCAATGGAAAATAAAAAACATGTGGAGCAAATCCAAACCTAATGTGCAACTTAGGTTTGGGATAATGTTAAACAGCGTCATTGTGGAAATAGCTGACCCATACAGTTTTTGAAAAACTAAAAGGAGAATATAATCCAAGCATAAAAGTGAATGGTTTACTATGTGCTGGGAATGTTAGGTCTAAATATACTTGTTTCCGAGAATAATTATATGAGAGAGAATACCAATGAACAGGATCATGGGGGAACTTAATATGATGCCCAATCAGGAAAGAGCAATGGAACTGAGGAAACATAGATTACAGAACAAAAGGAAGAAAACACGAGGGCAGGAAGAGGGGAATACAAGGGCTGTTTGGAAAGTACCCAGCCATGGAATATGAAAACTAGAGGCATTTATGGCGGGATGTTTTCCCAGATAGCCCCCATACAAATTCAAATATCTGGACATAAATCAGTAGTTACAACCTGTCTCAAATTGACTCAACAACAAACAATTCATATACCTGGAAGTTTTGTGTTAGAAAGAGTTTTAGGCTAAACTCAAAGAAGGCCTCAGCTCCATTTTTCCGTGATTTCCTATTCGCTGGCTTTACCGTCATAATTTTCTTAAGTCATAGGATTTCTGTTAGCACCAGCGTAGCTAATTTTGTAACTTAATTTTTAAATTAAGCTCTCATTTATTCTTCACTGTAGTCTGACCTTGATCTGCTTTAATGATATATCTGCATTACTGACACTTTTATTTAAGTCAGATTGCATCCAAATTAGGTGTATATATTAAAAAGCAACTCAAACACTTGGCTGTTTTAAGTGCAGTTTTCATTCAGTAGTGAAACCTGTTGTTCAAGTAATTGGATGCAGATCTCCGGAATGAAGAGCATGCTCCTTGTTTTCCTAACTCAATAAAGAAAAGAGTAATCTGGAATTATATATACATATAAAGAAAGGATTTGTGTGTTTGTATCCAAGTGAATGAAATGTGTTGCTTTTTTACTTTTTTCAGGATAAGAAAGTACTTTCATAATTCTCCAACAAACCTTTCCTTGCATCTCACTGGTCGGTATTGGAATCATAAGAGTATGCAGGGTGGGGATCTGGTGGTAACTTCACCAAAAGAAAGCAGCTTCTGCCAACTTCTGTCATGTAAATGCACCCGTGATGGCTATTTTAAGCTACCCATGTTACATCTCTGAAGACACAATAAGGAAGAGACGTGCACAATAATCTTTTGTGTGCCAGTTCCAGTGGACGCGTGTGTATCCTTGAAACAATCACTGGACTAATATATGGGGTTGCCCTTCTTACTGATAACCACTCACTGAAAATATCCTAAATTTCTATATTTTCTACAATCAATCTATATTGCTTTTTAAAAATAGGGAAAAAATACTTTAAAGGAAAGACTATGCCAATGAAAAAATATTCACCGAAAATGTCAGTGAGCATTAATTAGTTGTATTTTTCTCATTTGGCTGTAGAGTCTGTGCAGAGTACTTCAGAATCATTTTCAACATTTTCTAAAATAATGAGTCATAATAGTCATAAAGAACATTTAGAATAATTAATTCTCATAAGAAATTCATTTTCTATTTAACATTTGTTGCATACCTCCTATGTTCGAGAAATAAAAATATAAACTTAAATGATGCCTGCTCCTAAGTAAAGCTAATGGAGGAGAGAGACAGATGTGTCAAGAATTAACACAGAACAGTAGATGGCAAACTGTAGTCTATGGGCCGTATTTGGACTGCTACCTGTTTTTGTAAATAAAGTTTTATTGAAACACAGCCACACCCATTTGTTTATGTATTTTTGATGGCTGCTGTCACACTAATAGGACATACTTAGATAGTTACAAAAGGGACCATATTTGCTATTTGGTATTTTACATGTGAAGTTTGCAGACCCTTGACATGGAGCATGACAGTCACTGAGATGGAGCTATACATGAGATAAACTAGGAGCACAAATAAGGACAATCAATTTCATTCACTGAGAGAGCTTTTTTAGCAGAAAGTAATAGAAATTCAGTGTCAGCACACTAATTACCCCAGGTTGGAATGACTGTCCAGATGTGAATCAGCCATCTTGAAGGCTAGCTGGAACTGTAAGACCTTTTAGTTTCTTTTAGACACAACATGACAAAAAGTGCTAAGCACAACTGTGTTCATTATGATTTGTGAAGTATCATTTGACTCTGTCAAACATAAAATGATTTAATCAGGGATTGTTTCATTTAAAAGTCATATTTAAAGTAAAACTCTCTAAGTGTGATTTTTTATACAAGAGCCACTACTCATTGGCTGCATTCTAGCGGTGTGTCATATAAAATCAGCCTTTCCTCAGATGCAATGTCTTATGTATCTTGAATTATTTTCTTGATACATGTTTTGATTTCCACTCTGGTTACTCATATAGTAGTATGTTTAAAAGAGACTGAATACATTTCACATAATTATATTACTGTGATATCTTTTATTTATCGAATACTTTTTTCCCTAAAACATTCTGATCTGTGTTCTAGAAAGGAGCAGATAAATACTTATAAAATGTATTAAGCTCTTATTTATTTTTTGCTGTACTCTGACCTTGATCTACTTTAATGATATACATGCATCAATAACCTATATTTTTATTTAAGTCAGATTGCACCCAAATTAGGTATATATCAAAAAATAATGCAGACATTTGGCTATTTTAGATGCAATGACCTGCTGTTTGAGTACTTGGATGCTGATCCCAACATGAAGAACATGCTCATTGTTTTCTTAACTCAATAAAGAAAAAAGTAATATGAAATCCTCCATCTGCTGAAGGAAGAGGCGAGTCCAGACCTCCTAATGGTCTCAGTATCATGGCCCCCCATCCAAGTTTCTATTGTTTCAACAGCAGGTTAAAGAATAGGCCTTGGTCACCCAGTGTTCTGAGGGCTCCTGGTCACTCTACTTTTCCTTCACCTTCACAATGTGATGACAAGAAGGAAGACAGAGACCAGTGATCTCCATGAGAGCCCCATCACTCTTTCCTCTGCCCCTAAAATCACAAGCTCATCATCTTAGTAAGATTTTCCTGTCTCTCCCATCTGACATGCTTCAGTCTTCTCCATCGCAGTAACAACAGCTCTCTCCTCTCACTATTACCAGTCAGAAATGGGGAGCCATTCTTATTCCTTTGCTTTCACAAATCCTATTGTATCCCAACAGATTTTGTTATCCCAACAAATGGCTCCAATGAGAAACCATGGTAGATACTATCATATCAAAGACAGCCTCCTATTTACCTGGGTATTCACAACCTAATTCCCCTTTCATGATGAAACTGGGCTGTGCTTAACCCAATGGAATGTAGTGAAGGGGTGTGGTGCCAGTTCCAAGCCTGAGCTTTAAGAAGGCCTGACAACTTTATGCTTTTGTGGTGTTGGGAGTGCTGGGCTGCCATGTAAGGAATTTGTCCTACTAAAGGGATGTTTTGTAGAGGCCACATGGAGAAGCCCTGAGACTATACAGAAAGAGAGAGAGACCCAATCATCCTAGCACTTTGAGCTCAGGTCTTCAGCTGTCTCCATCAATGTGTCAGACAAATGAATGAAGCATCTGGAATATTCCAACCCAGTTGAACTACAGATGTTTGCAACTCAGGCTGCAATCACACAAAGCAGACAAACTGCCTAACTGAGCTAATCATCTCATAGAATCATGAAAAAACAAAACAAAACGAAACCCCATTGATGCCAACAATGATCACAACTACAATACAGTTATTCTTTTAAGCCACTAAGTTTTTTAGAGGTTTTTATTTTTATATGTAGCAATATACTCTTGTTTTGAAGACCCATCAAAAGTCTCTTGGGAAGACCTTGCTGAGTTTTCCTTATCCTCTCCATACCAATCTATTCCCAACCTCACTCTATTTTCCATAAGTTCCTAAAAAATAGCTTCTTAATGGCATCCTTTCTTATTTTTCCTAACCTATATACTACAGTATCAATTTTTCTCTAAATTCATTGATACTCTGAGAAGACAAGGCTATAAAAGTCCTCAGTTTACCATTGTGAACTGGAGGCCAGTAGATATATTATAATCTCTAATTATATAGATGAAGAAACTGTAAGTTTTGAAGTTTAAATAAGTTACTTAAAGTCACAACGGTCACATTTAGGATTCAAATGATCCCTATATTATATTAAATATTCTATCCAAAAGGAGAGTAAGTAGAAAGACACTACATTTGAAAAGCACATTATATTGCATGTGCGTGAGTGCATGCGTGTGCGCACGTGCACATACACACACACACACACACACACACACACACACAGAAGATAATCACCTCATTCCAGAACTGATACACATTATGTCCACTCACTATTCATTTGTCAGAGTAAGTCACAAGGCACCAAACTAACTTCGAGACAAATTAGGAAAAGTTAAGAAACTCAAGAAATATGTGTTGAGCACTAACTGACTCTACTGGTTGCTAGCGTGGCTCACCTGAGTCATCTTAAAAACACCCTGCCTGTTGGATGTAGGATCTGGCAGAGGGAGGATAAAATTTCTTACCAAGAAACTTAAATGTCTCTTTATCTATTGACTTTTAGATTTCAACCTAGCATTTCATGTTTAGGTGTTAGGAATGCTTCTAGAAAAGTATCACTCTTTTTATCTCACTTAGAAGTAGTCACATTCTTTCTTCATGTGCATGAGTGCATGGAGCTATAATGTAAAAGTCACAAAAGAGAATGTTGTCTATGGTAGGGAATGCTGTTGTGCCTCATCACACTCTTATCCAAATGCAACCTAGAATGCCATGTGTTCAAGCAGCGTTGCTTCAAGGCGGAGGAGCACTACCTGGCTACCTGATCCATGAAAGACTCTACATATATGAGAAATGAATTGTCATTCTGTTCAGCCATAGCACAAGTTAGCATTAACTTCAATAATATATTCATTTCAGCATCGGGAAAACTCATAGTCTTATGCCACAAAATTATGGGGATTAATTTGCCTAATGGTAGTTCCCATTACAGGTAGCATTATTCTGCCTCTTGCCTTCACACTTTTTCAAACATCTTCATGGAATCTCCCAGATACTTGAGATGTCAGGGTTGTCCAAGATCTTGTTAATGCTCTGCTCCAGCAGCGTTAAATGAGGATACTACCAAATTCTGCATTTCAGTAAGAATCCAGAATGGGTCTCTCGGGGACTCTAACCCTTGAAATGGGGGAAATGTCACAGTACTCTCTACTCCTGTGAAATTGCTCTTACAAAAATCATTAAGGAATTTTCAGCTCTCTGTTATATATAGCAGACAGGGATGATGATCATGAAACCAGTTTGGTCACTGTTTTGTCCCTTCTGCATAGATGTATCCAGGGTATCATTTGAGAATATTTGAGCTCTTGCCCTCCATTGCTGTCAGCTTTTGGGTCTCAGTCAGAAATCTAAAGAACATTTTCATCATTCTGTTACAAGAAGAAAGTCAAACAAAATTTATTTTTTTAGAACTTCTATTATATAACCCCATGTTTAGAGCAGATGCAATACGTTCAGAAGTATACCTTTCATTTTTATCTTTCTTATTTGTCTTCTAATCCCCTCCCTCATCCCCCAAACCCTCCAACTGATATATGAATGGTAGTTAACTAGTTTGGGATATGTGGTAATGGAAACAGTTCCAGCTCTATTTCCCATATGTCAAACTGTGGTCATTACTCAGTGACTGCTAAGAAACTACTTTCAAGGTCTGTACAAAAAGAAAATCAGTTATAGACCCTGATTCTAATCTAAAGTCAACAAGAAAACCAGTTTTAGATATAAATAAAGGATAAGACTACATTTATAGAAGAAAAATAAAAAAGAATTAATAGGTAGTAATGCTTTTTCCAAAGTAGACCTACAACCTAAATTCTGAATGTTGGGTTATATTTTCAAAAACAAATGATAATCACATAATGTGATGGAGGTGCTAATTATTGCTACAGTAACAATCATATTACAATAGAGAAATGTATCAAATTAATATGATGTAGACCTTTCAGTTACACAATGTTGTATGTCAAATATATTTTGATTAAAAAAGAGCTTCCTGGTTAGAATGTAAGAGATCACTGAAAAACCATCTAGAGTCCTTGGTAAGGAATTATTTTATTTCTTGACTGTGAAATATATTAAAAGACCAACAGTCTCTATGCCCATCAAATATTAAGAGAACTACAGATCTGTATGGTTACTGTGGTTGCCAGAATAATGACCTCCTAAAGATGGAGATGCCCTAATTCTCAAAACCTATGACTACATTACTTTAATGATAAAGGGGACTTTGCAGATATGGTTAAGGTTAAGGACCTTGAGATGCAGAGATTATCCTGGGTAGGCCAACTTTAATGACATAAATTCTTAAAATTATAAGAGAACGGCAAAAGAGGAGGTGAGAGAGATGGCAGCATGAGGACTCAAGACTCCATTGCTGGTTCTGAGATGTACAAAGAGACGAGGACTAAAGAAAGCTTCTAGAAGCTGAGGGTAGCCCTCAGCTTGACAACAAGTAAGAAATGGAGACCTCTTCATGGAACCGAATTCTGCCAACATCGGTATGAGCAAGGAAACAGATTTTCCCTTGGAGCTTCTAAAAAGTACCATATTTTGCAGTGTATAATACGCACGTTTTTGCCCAAAACTGTGAGGGAAAAGCAAGGATGTGCATTACACATGGGTAGTACTAATTCCATATCTATATAAATGTTTTGAATTTTCTATTTATGCTTGTGAGTTGAAAGTGTAACTCCAAAAATCAATAACAATATCCATATGCAAAATAATACCCTGGAATACAAAAATACAAGAAATGCTACAATCCCTTTATAATACAAAAACCAAGTACCTAAATATAAAGAAATAAAAATTTGAAACAAAAATTAAAACAGAAGTTTTTTTCCCTATAAGTTTGAGCCAAAAATGTGGGTGTGCATTATACACAGTAGCACATTATACATGGGACTATATGGTTATACAGCCCTGCTGTTACCTTACTTTTAATCCAGTGAGACTGCATTGGACTTCTGGCCTAAAGAACTGTAAGATAGTAAGTTAGTGTTGTGTTAAGCCTCTATATGAGTAATATATTATAGCAGCAATAGAAAACTAGTACACTGACCAAGTAATAACAGTTTTCATAACATGGCAATGTGAACTTTTCTTTAAACATTGTATGGGGGAGTTCCCTGATGGTGTAGTGGCTTAGGGCTTCGGTGTTGGCGCTGTCAGTGCTGCGGCCTGGGTTCGATTCCCAGTCAGGGAGCTACCCACATACCAAAAAGCAAAAAAACAAAACAAAACAAAAACAAACAAAAAAAACATTGTATGGGTACATTAGATAATCTCAGTGCTGTATTTTACTGGTGGCTCCCAGCAGTGAAGCTTGGTAGTTGATTAGATCTGTGGTATCTCCCATTCATAGTAATTAATCTTCATTGGTCCTTCAATCATGGGCTCTCCATGGTTGGGACATCCATGGATCATTGCAATACTCAACTGTTACTTCTTCCTGGTACATTTCCTAAGTTGCTAGTGTGTTATTTGGGAAGCCTATGAGGTAGCTGCCAGACTGGCTGGTTAGCAGCTGTGAAATCTTGGGTAATTAAACTTACCATTCTGGGCTTGAGTGCTCTGTTAAAAAGGTAAAAAGTAATATTCATGTTTCTTCCATAAAGATGGTATAAGGATTTAATAAGATGTCATATTAGAAGTGCTCATCACAATGTCTACATTTGATAAACATATCCTATCTCTTTTATCCTTCTTGTTCAGTCATTCAACAAATGTTTAATGAATACCATACTACATGCTAATTATTTTCCTAAGTACAAAAGACAGAAATCTCTCTTCTCCTGAATACATTCTAGTGTAAGCTCTACTGCTTGCTCTATGGCATCCTATTATGGGTTAAGAGAAGTAATACAGTAGACTCTCCATTAACTGGAACTCATGCAACTGGCAAAATCTCAAGCAACCAGCAAAAATTCCCGAAGAAATAATACTACATTTATTTGGCATGGGTGCTGGTTACTGAGTGTACTTATATTTATCTGGCATCTACCATGCATGGTACCGTGCATGTATCATTTCTGGTTAATTCTGTTTCCCTGGGTCCCCAGCATCTTTGCTGATTCAGATGCTTATTCTGTATAGAGCTCCCTCGTGCATTGCATTGAAGAAACCCTTGCTCTCTCTCTTTAATAATTTGAGGTATTATAGAAATATCTAAAAGTAAAGAGAACAAAGTAATGCATATTTTAGGTGACGCACAACACAGATGTAGCGATCTGGCCTTTAAAGATAGGCAATATTTTTAAAAGAGAAGAAATTAATAATGAATGATTTTGAAAAAAAAAAAAACCAAAGAAATAAAAACTGAACCAGGAAACCCTCTGCAAAACTTCAGAGAAATGGCTTAGCCATCAAAATAATTCATGAATATTCTTAAAGGAGAACCAATTTTGGCTAATGGGATATCTAAGACTATTGTTAGTGATACTTAGTAACAATTTTCAAATGAAGTTTTCAAGTTGAACAGATGGCTCTATTTTGACATTGTTACTATTAGCTGTGCAATATAAATATTTTGTTTCTTTGCTTATGTTTAAGTGCCAATTATATTTTTATTTACCTTATTCATTTTTAATGGGTTATTTTTCAGGCATGAATTTTCTAAGAATAAAAAGGATAAGCTTATTTTAAGTTGTAAATTTAACAATTTCTCTAAAAGTATGCAATTTATCTCTTTGGCAAATGTTGGTTTACATTGAGTTTCTCTGTTTGTCGTTCAAACTCAGCACATGGAAAAACACTTTCTGTTGAAAATTTCTTATTTTTGCATTTTGTATCTAAAAATTTCCCTTGGGACAATTGCAAAATCTTACTCTTCGAATTTCTGGAGATGTTGGTGAAACTGAAAGTTGCCTCCCATATATTTAACCTTTGCTCTACATAAGGCCCTTCACATACAATTGAGCTAAAATCACAATAAAACACAAGTTTATTGTAGAGAGGTTAACATTTATAATTGGGAATAAATCCACACAAATTTGAATCAATGCTAAAAGCTGCCCAAATTCCTTGCAGTGGCAAATAGTTGATGAGTTAAATTTCAGTCTCATTTGGGCTGCCAACAGAAAAACACAAAGAGAGTTCTTGTTCTCAGCTGCAAATAAAAGAAATGAGTTTGGCCAAGCAAAAAGCTCTTAGGGTGATAGGAACTGAGATAAGGGTGGGGAGGTTGGCAAAAGACTGACTCAGAGATTTGTTTGGGGTGTGTAAATGTTTTTTTCCCAGAAGTGAGAGCACCTTACAGAAGAATGTAAGGTGAATGCTCCAGTAAAGTAACAAAAAGCCACAGCTCTAGCAGAGGGCTACCACAGAATGCCTTTTGGCCACCTAGCCATGTTTCCCTTTAGAACTTGGCTCAGGTAAGTTGTCCCCCACTAATACAGTTAGTCACTCTGCCTCTTTCTCCTGGCATCTCCAACAGATCCGTCCCCATAGATTCTCCTTCAGCTTGGGCAACGGAGCATGGTCTTTACATCTCCTCTCTCTGGACCCACCTTGCCTCCTCTTTTTCACCTATCACTCACTCATTCTTCAGATGTCAACCTCAGTGTCTCTTCCTGCAGACTTTGGCCACTTTCCACACACATCATGACTCGAATTTTCGGTTTCATTGTACGTGCTATTTTGTGGACTCCAAGGTCTTTGGCAAGGTTTCTACCATTATTAACAGTGAATTCCAAGAACTTAGTTTGTAGTACTGTAAATACTTTGTGAAATGACTGAACTGAAACTTCGCAGCGGATTAGACTAGATCAGTGTATGACAACACTCAGTGCTTCCCCCAAGTCCCTTTCAAGCTCCTTTATTATTTTTATGTATTTACATTTTCATAGGTCCTTTAGTCAACTCAGGTGAGTTTATATTCTATCATTACTATGTAGAGTATGTATCAACAAGGATAAGGAGTCTGTAACTGGTTCAAACTGAAACAAGCGATCATCTGCACCTTTTAAATGGTTTTATAACTACCTAAAAGTCAGACTTGTATCAGAGAGGGGCTTAAAAAATAAAGCTACCCAACTGCATGAACTGGAAATATAAATCGCAACATATGGAGAATTTTGGAATCGAGACTTAGTATATAAAAATCACTGAAGCATTTTATAATTTCAGCCATCTCTTCGAGCATCAAGTTGGCGTAAGTGCATAAATCAGAAACATAAATAATAATATAAAATTAAGTATCTCTTAGCAACTATAGCCTTAACCTTAAAATGTATTTCCAGATGAATAGGAATTCACAGAATCTTTTTCATATTCTTTTTTTCTAATCAAAATAACTCCTCCTCTTGATTCTAAAGCAATGAAATAAAATGGCTAAAATCATGTTATTTTATAATAATAATTTTACAGCTGCTAAGAGGGAGACATTTTAAAACCTCCCATATCTATTATAAATGACACTGAAATTATTATCTTTAGATTGAAGAAGAGGGTGAAATATTTGTCACAATATAGTCTCTGCACCCCACCATCCTAAGAAGAATACTATGACTAAAATTAGAGCGTGCATGTAGTATTACTTTAATTTCAGTCTTTTGCAGAAGGAGGAGAGAATTGGGTCTGAGGAGATAAATAGTAGAGATCAGAACAAAAAGAAGCTAGTCAGGTCCTGTGAGTCTCTCAACACCCTGGGTGGTAAGCCCACAGTCATCCAAGAAACAGATAGCTTTTTCTTGTGAAGAGAAAAGAAAAACATATCACTTATCAAACACAAGCATGCTTTTTTCAGAGATTTTGTTCTGATGTTCTGCTTTAATTTGACATTCTCTAATGTGTTCAAGTAGCCCTTAAAAATGACGTAAACCCAATTTTACAGCAATAAACTAATTTAGATCTCATGGTGAAGAGTCCCAACAGTTTAGTCAACATGGCCTATCACGAAACGTTTGACTTATGTGTATTTAACCCTTTTGCTCCGACATTGAGATATATCCACATGAATATTCCCATTTGCTGACTGCAGCACTCAAGATTACCCCACGATCCCAAAAATACTTTTCTGCATTTACAAGATTTTTTGTTTTCTTGTGACTTGTACTATCAACAACAAAGATGTTTTGTGTGCCATATTGTGTAACATTTTATAGTAAATTCTTTATGTCATCAATGCCATTAGATTCTAATTTATCTAGACATCAATCTGATTGAGGCCACTTAGTATGTTTTGAGAATTTTTTGATAAAATTCAATGTAATTGTAAATTCGTTTCCATGTAAAAAAAATTTAAAATAAAAATGTCATTTATATACAAAGCAGCTCAAAATGTTATTATTAAATGCATAAAATAGTCAAAATATCAACTTTTTATTTTTTGTGGCTTTTTGACACATTTTGAAAAAATAACTTGAAATCAGTGCAGTGAAAGGGTTAACATACTAGAGCATGAGTCATACATTTAAAACTTCAATATATTTCTTTTGTTTTGAAGACTAATCTTGAATTAAAGAAGAATATATAGGAAATAAAGTGAACAAATTACATTAGTGGCAAAACCACAAGGAAATATTTAATTGTGAAAAGAATATACTAGGCTGCTTACATATTGCACAGCCACCTCTCACATTTATTCTTCAGCTTTGAAAAAAATAGATCAATACACTGATTAGGTATTAATTATTAAGAGAACAAAAGTTACTCTTTATCAAGTGTTTGTAAGGGAGGCATTCCTGTCATTTGGAGGCTTTTGTAAACCAAAATTAATTTTAACTGTAATAAAGAATAAAAAGCATAGCTGTAGTCCAGGAGACACAGATTCAGGTAGCAATCTAAATTGTGTTCCACCAAGATAAAAGGAGGCCTTCTTTTATAGCAGAAGTTCGCACCCTGATTCTCAATTAGGTCTGTTTTATGTAAATGAAGTATCCAAATTGTGCAGTTCTGATTGGACAGGGCAGGTCTCAGTTCCTTAGTAGAAAGAGAAACCAGGGTTTCCCTGCATCATTGACTCACATGGCGTAAACAAGTGGGGCATGGAGTACCATCTGAGGTTCTTCCCAGTATACAGATTACGTGTGAGGAGCCCGTCAGCAAATGGACATGAGGGTCTTGTTATTCATAAAATTTGGGCCCTGGATTGACTTTGGGAGATTGATTTTGGCCGATCAATTCCTTCTCAGAGTTCACATCAAATGAATCTATCTTCTCGGAATTCATACTTAAATTTTTTACAGAACTGGAAATTCTCGGTCATGCTAAGAAAATTGAACAACCTAGCAATATTGTTATGTTTAAGTACATATTTATACACTTAAATACTTTTAAATACAGATAGATATTGGGAATGAAAATACAGCTATATGAATATTGTAATGCAAAGAATTAAGATTTATATTGTCATGGTTATTATGAGCCTAAATTTATAAACCAGTCTTGTTCTTTGTCACCATTTAAATTTCCCTTTTTTTCCTCCTAGGTGGGAATAGTATATGTTGTATGTGATGATTTATTTTCAGGTGCTTTCTACCTTCATTTGAATGACATGCGAACTCCTGGAAATGCCTTTTCCACTAATGACTTTTTAACTGACAGTCCTATTAAACATTAATAAGGCATTTTATAATCATCAGATATTGTTGGGGAGGAAAAATAATTTTTCCTCTATCTTTCCATGTTCTTGGCTAAGACACTCTTGTAATAAAAAGACAGATTAACACGAGAAATACAAACAGAAGTTTAATAACATGTATCCCTGCGAGTTTCTGAGGAACACTGAGTAACTCCCTGAAATGGCCAAACCTGTGCCTTAATCACCGTCTGCAGTAAAGACAAAGAAAGATATTGGGTGTGGAGAAGCAGTTAAGAGAGGTTAGCAGGAAAATCTCCATAAGGAAGGTAAGATTGTCATGCAGATTGAGGTCTTTGCCTTCTCCATTGATAAAAGTTTCTAGAGATTGAGTCATCCTCCAGGATCTTCCTGGTACAGAGAGGGAGACACCCTTACAAATGCAGATTTCCCTTATAAATATGTTAAAGAACAAAAATTCAGCAAAGGAAATGTAAAAATCTCATTGCTTTACTGTACCATCAGATCATGAATCAGGCAGTTATCTCATCTAGTAGACACAGTGGTGTTTTGAAAAGTCCAATATGGGAGGTTTGTATAGGCAAAACCTGGGCAGGATAAGAAAGTTATTAGCAAAAGAGACAAAGGGCACATTTCTAGAGGGAGGGCGGCAGGGGGCTTATCAAGCAGATTATCTCACTAATGGTGATCAGGAAGTTCCAGACTAATTGGTTTCAGGTCACATGTCTGAGAGGGCCTGAAACTACCCATAAGTCTTAATTTTTTGAGGATAAGCCACTCCACCTTGGGCCTCTTTTTTTTTTTCTGAACAAATAGAAGTGTCTCTTGCAACAGGGTAACTTCTACTTAGTTTTTAGAACTTTTCCTGTGTCTTCCATTTCTTAAAAATAAGCAGCCTAAAATAATCATTATGCCAAAGGGGCATATTTTGGGATAACAGGCTCTGCTTCCCATCAACAGCAATTAACAAGAACAAGTACTGTTATCTCCAGTCATTAGCCTACCAACAGGCAGGTAGAATAGGAGAGCAAACAAACAAAAGGGCCCCTCATGGTGCACAGTGATGGGCAACATGATAATTTTTTCTATAATAGAAGTTTCATTTCTTATAACCAAGACATACTGAATATGGAATATAAATAAGGCAACTCAAACAACTCAAAATTAAAGTAAAGAAAATTTTTTATTATCAGATAATCATTGACACTAATGTGAATGGCAATAAATTAATATCTAATACTAGTGAAGAAGGGAAATGAATGTACTTTTTTCCATTTGTGTGTAATTTGTAGCTTCAGATAATTTTTAAAATGCCTTATGGGGAAATTAAAGAATTTATTAGAAGAGTTGTGTAAGGATAAATTAAAATTTGCAAACAGAATTTAATAATACTGTTTGGATATATATTAAAGCATATTATTAAATACCTATTAACTATTTTTTTGTTGGAGGAAAATTTTTTTCATTATTCTTCTGGGTTCATCTGGCTGGTTTAAGAATTAAAGTGACATGAGGCAGATTAACAGGAGAAAAACAAGTTTAATGTCATATATACAGGGCTGGGGGATGGGGTGGCTTAAGAAAAATGAGACCAAGGACAATCAGGCAATTGAGGTTTATATGCCATCCAGAACTAAGGAGAAGGTGGCAGGAGTCTGGGACTTTCAAGGGGAAGAAGGCAGTTCATATGGAGGTGAAATAGCAAATGTTTGGTAACCAAATATTTGCTATGACATGCAGAGACAAAGGGACACAAAGAGGACTGTGAACTAGAAAGCCCTGCCAGCTCCCCACATCTAGCCCATATTATTTGTAGTTACCTCTGGTGATAGTTCTCTTCTTGGACCAGGCCCTCTATCTCTGGATTCTATTAGTCAGTTAAAGGGGCGGGGTGGAGGGGGTCTTCCTGAGCCTTTTGTTTCTTAAAATTAATCAGCCTTAAATGATCTTCATGCCAAAGAGAAGTATTTTGAGGTAGCAAAATCCTGCTCCCCTATATTTCATACTCAGAAATGTCATTCCTATTTTCAAAACTAGAATAATGTAGAACTCAGTAAAAACTTTTGAATCCAAGATAAAGGTTTGCCTTTAAACTTTGAATAATGGATAGTGAAAAGTCCTCTTTATCATTTGTGTGTGATTCACTTGTGCCAGATGTTGGCTGAATCCCTAGGCTCAGACTGGGCCAGCAGGAAGAACAGAGAGCCTAAAATATAAATTACCTGATGGAGATTAAAATGAAATCCCCCGTGCTCACACTGATACACCTCCTCAGAGCAGGGACATCCCTGGGGAACTCTTAGTCAAGCCAAAAGTTACAGTCTTCCCATACCTCTATGAGCTTAGCAAAACATGCTAAGGGTATGGCAATGATTTTCTAACCATGAGAGAAATATGACAGTAATGAATAGAATCATTTTAACCATCAGTTTCTTCTTGCATAGTGATTTCCACTTGCAAATCTGTAAGTCAAGGAAACTCTATACAGTGTAATGAGGATCTATAGTATTTGACCCCTGCCAATATTTTGAAATATCTAACAGTAGTCTGAATAAATTTTCTAAAGACACTAGTGAAAATGATTTTCAAAACATGAGGTCTAAGTGGAAAAAACAATAGGAGGATTCTGGTTGGTGAAAAAAACTAGGAGTCATTGTTCTACTATAGAATTTTTCAAGGTCTATTACTCGGAAAATTGTTTCTGTGGGTTATAGGAATCACTAAAAACAAAAATAATTCAGTGGTCCAAAATGTTTAGGAAATTCTCAGTTTAAAATACACGATTTGGAGTTCCCTGATGGTGTAGTGGCTTAAGGCGTCGGCGCTGGCGCTGTCAGCACTGCGGCCTGGGTTCGATTCCCAGCCAGGGAGCTACCCACACACCAAAAAGCAAAAAAAAAAAAAAAAAAAATACATGATTTGAGTTTCTATGAATCTCAAAAAGGAAAATAGTGGACAGTTTTCCAAACTCATTTTTTGGACATAGGGTGTGTGTGTATGTGTGTGTGTGTGTGTGTGTGTGTGTGTGTTCTTTCGAAGAATCTAGCAGGGCTAAACTTCAGCTCAACTTGGGTAATGCTTGCTGAGATGATAGACTCAACAAAACAGGAATGTATTGAAGACAAAACCATTCGCCGTCCTTAGATTCTGTTAGAGCATTTTCATTTTGGTGGAAAAATCTGGATGCCATAAGGTTATTTTCTGGAGGTCTCTTCTTCTTTCTTACTTACTTTCTTTTATTTTTTATAAAGTTGTCCATGGTCTATTGAAAATATTACAGCACAGCAGGAAGATTCAAACAGCTCCACGTGGTGTTTTGAAATTTATCCTAACTGTAGGCCAAGTGACATGCCGGTTGGACAGACTGCCAGAGTCCAAGAGCTTCAGCATTTCCTTCATGTATGTATCAACTTTGAGGATCTCCTGAGCCAGGGCTGAGACTTCAGGAATATAATGATCTCTCCTTTCTCTCTCCTCTTCCTGCAACTTGATAGATATACCTCTTAGAGAGCCTCTCCAAATCCGCTTCATCTGATGTGTGAATAGCCCCGTATCTTCTTGTGGAGCTTCCTGCTGGGAGCAATGGTGGTCTCCTTGGCTTGTTGTTGTGTGGTTGTTGGTGTGGTAATTGTTGCCTGGACGCATGAAGTACTTCTCAATTGTGCCCCGGGCCGCCTTTTTCATGGTGTTGGTGTGAATGCTGTCCATCTTGGCAGGTTCTCTGGTGAAAGAGGTCTCGAGGTCTCTTCTGACTCTGTGACTAAGAATCCTCTTTCTTGGGACTCATCATTTTGAAGTTTGCTTTCTTACTATTTCTACAAATTTTCTGCCCAAATAGGTCTATATACCCATCCTGTCCAATCTAAGAAGTCTAACGACCTTGTTCATGTCATCTTGTCTCTGTCCCATTTAGTTCAAACTGAACTATCCTTGGTATTCATGTGAATACCAAGGATAGTTCAGCGACACACTTGGTATCCTCTTCAGAACATGCTTTCTCATTTTTTTGCAATAAGAATAGGCTAAAAATTTCCCAAATCATCATGTTCTGGTTTCTTTTTGCTTTCAATTCATCTTTCTCTTTCCACATTTTGCTATAAGCAGTCAAGAGGGATCAAGCTGTTCTTTCAACACTGTGCTTAGAATCTGCCTAGCTATACATCCAATTTCATCATTCTCAAGTTCTCCTCTCCACAAAACATTAGGAAATGGTTCACCCAAGTTCTTTGTCACCTTATAACAAGGATTGCCTTTCCTTCAGTTTCTAATAACAAGTTCTCATTTGGGTCTGAGACTTCACCAGATCGCCTTAACGTCCATATTTCTAGCATACACCTCACAACTCTTCCAGCCCCTACCCATTACCCAGTCTCAAATCTGCTTCTATTATATGCTTTTAGGTTATTAGTCTCTGGAACATTCTCACCTCTTGGTATGAAAATCTGTCCTCATCAGCTTGGGCTGCCATAAAAAAAATACTGCAGACTGGGTGGCTTAAATAACAGAAATTTATTTCTCATAGTTTTGGAGGCTGGAAGTCCAAGATCAGGATGCCAGCATGGGTGGGTTCTGGTCAGGAGTCTCTTCTTGACTTGCAGATAGCCAGCAGCCCAATATATCCTCATATGGTAGTAAGAGAGAGAGAGGTCTCTGTATCTCTTCTAACTTCAGACCAGGGCCCCACCCTCATTATTCTAATTACCTCCCTAATACCACATCTCCAAATACCATCACCTGGGGGTTAGAACTTTAAACATAGGAATTTGGGGAAAACACTTTCACTCTGTATCATGACTACAGTTCGGCGTGAACACCAATCTGTAAAAGAGAAAGCTGCAATCTACAGAAACAGAGAAAAAAAAAGGTTGGATTTAGAAAAGGCAAGCAAAAGGTGTTATCACACAATTTTGTGAACAATTATGTTAGAAAAATGTTCTATTTTGCTTCTGTAGCACTCAGTGTTTCTTCTATATGATTACTATAACAAAATTAGAAAGAAATCATTTTATTCATCTTAAATTCAATCAACCTGTATGTAATAGTTATGTATATAAATTTAAAATTCTTCATTTTCCCTCAGGAATGTTCTCTCTCTGTTCATGGGTTTCAGGCAGACTATCTTATAGATTCATTGCTTTTTATTTAAGTGAAACATAAGATTGAAATTTTGCTTCTTTACTTTATCTTATAAAGAGTTTTCTTTTTACTCTTCAATAAGATTTAATTACTCCTTTAGTATGTATGTTTAACCAAGATTAGTCCTAAGAGATTAATCATCAAAACAACCTATCACCCAGTGGTTTGGTCTTGATGACTTTCAATTCACAACTTCATTTTTTTTAAATACTAAGGAGAGTCTTCTTACTATGCATGCTTAAAAACAAAGCAAGTTATAAAGTATTTGATAGCTTATCACCCATGTGCAAAATCTGCAGAAACAAAGAAAAAAAAAAGAAGTCTCATAAGAGGAGTGATTTCCTAAGTATCCTGGGTTTGGAAAGTTGCAGTCACTATACCTGTGTTTACAAATGAATGAATCTTCTGTACATAATATCATCCATTCAAAACAACCCAAAGGAACCATGCACTGCCACACAGCAAGGTTATTCTATTCAAGAGCAGATAGCACGGTCCAAGACCACACACTAACCCCACAAGAAGAGAATGAAAAACCATATTGGCTATGTATTTCTTGCCAGGAATGAGAAATTTGATAGACTCAGCACCAGCACAACTTGTGAATTTATGCTCGTCTTCCTCTGCTAAGATATCTGTGGTTAGCATTCTTTCTACCATCACTGATTTCTTTCTGGCATATAAACTTGGGAACTGGATGGCAAATGCAATGAAAAGCCCGAGTCCACCTGAGAGTGCTGCTGTATAATAATCTCCCCGGAAGCCTAATTGGCACAAAAGTGTTCCTATTCTATCCAGAACACATGGCATCAGAAAAAGAATAATTCGATTAACGTAGATGTAAGGAGGGACATAATAGCCGAATCATTTGAGTCGTGGGCCTCTAAGGACGATCTGTGGCAAGCGCTTCAGATGGATGTCCTTTATGTAACCCTTTAGCAGGGACACATCCAGACTCTTCCTCCTCACTCAGGACGATGCAGAAAGCACACCCTTTTCTATAA
The DNA here is from genome assembly GCA_004026885.1 of Lyroderma lyra. Lineage (NCBI taxonomy): Eukaryota > Metazoa > Chordata > Mammalia > Chiroptera > Megadermatidae > Lyroderma > Lyroderma lyra. The sequence goes on along the minus strand of PVJL010006787.1, from coordinate 18,585 downwards.
CACAGCAGTCTCCGTCTCCAGGTGGCTTAGTCTGTCTGTTCTTAATTGTAGGGCTTTGATTCAGCTAGATTTCAGGCAATTTTCAGTGATGGTTGTTCTGGAGTTCAGTTGTAATTTCGATGTGGTCCTTGAGTCACCCAAGGGAAGAGGCGATGCGAAGACATCCCGGGGGCTGCATTTTTGCAGGTAAACTCAGGTTGGACACTCTCCCTGCCCCTTCCCCCGGGAGGCCGCCTGAGATCAGGATGGGGAGGTAGACAGAGGCAGATATGCCAGCTCACCTGGGTGGTGAGGGTACTCTCTGCATCTCCATGGCTAACACCAAATCCCTCAGCTATGTTTCTTTAAAGCTTGGCTCATGTTCTGTGCGTGAGCAATGTAGTTTTGTTTGTTGGGGGTTTTTGTTTTTTCCTGCATTTTCCCAAATAGATCGGGTAATCTTACATTGTGGAGCTTTTATTCACACTGTTTCTCTAACTGTTATGTTTTCTCTCCAGCTTCTTGTTCTGTTCAGCTAAGTTAACTTGGACCTTCCAGGAAACTTTCCCTGATCCATTCAAACTGGGAAGAATACCTTCTCATGGGCTTTCCTGCTGGTTGTTGCTTACTAGAAACATGGTTCTCACACTCTTCTGGGATTCTCTCATTGTTAATCTCATTCCCCAGACCTGAACATTTGAAAAGCAGGAATTATGTTCTATCCACTATTGTTTCCTCAAGGCCTATCACAGCCTCTGGCCCATCTGAAACGCTTAAGAAATGTTTGTTCCATGAATGAATGTATGAGTCAATGTCATCGCACAGTCCTTCATGTTTCATTTCCAAACAGAAATCACATGTGCAGCAATCCCTGTAGTGGTGGGAGATATAATTTTTAGTAGAACAATTCTAGTAATTTCGAATTTATTATAGGACTCATCTCATTTCTACAAGTTTAGATTATTAGGACACTTTTTTGGTTTTGGCTGATTCAAAATCTCACTGATTGCTATCTGAACATACTGTTCTCTTTTCTGTCTTCTGCTACAGTAAAAAGTAAATACAGTTTTATTTTGTAAAGATAAAACTTGATATTTTGTCATAGCTGTGCAGAGTAATTAATTCCTGATATTTTTTCTTGTTTTAGACTAAGCTTCATCAGATATTTTAATAGTCTTTGTGTGTTATGTTCTAAGGTCTTCCGTCAACATTTTTGTGGCTTGAATTCTAGCCCTTTTATTCAGAAAAGACCCAGATAGTGAAAAATTCCAAAAAGTATAAGAATGATCAACTTTCATCCAGAATCTGGTCAAAAGCCCTGTTTCTGTTTTCACAGGCAAAATACGAAGAATGGTAAAAATGAGAAGACTCAGCCTTATTGTCATGTAACAGAGGCTAGATAAAGCTTGTTTCTGGAGCTGCTGAACTGCCCATCAAGTTCAGACGTTAAGAGGTAAGAAATCTGAGGACAGTGATTAAAATCTGGCTTAAAAATTAGTGCATAGGAAATAAGGTTATAGGTCTTAGAAAAGACTATTCAATTTGCTACTTTTGAAGGCTTGTAAGCTGTTTTATCTCTTGAGGATTTATTCTTCTGATAACATAATGTTTGTAAGATCTCATCTCCCACAATTTCCCAGTGGAAAAATATGCATGTGATAAACTAAATTTTGGCTTCAGCTTGTGTTAGTATAATCTAGTCTGTTTCATTGAACATCAAGTGTACATATCCCATTTATATTATACTCCCCTCAGCTTAACTGAATTACTTTTTATAATCAAATTGCAAAACCATGTACATATACATGCAACTTCCTTCACAGTAAACTTGGATGAGAAATTATCATATATCTATGTATATATTAAAAATTCAAATCCTAGGGAAATACATTCCTACTGTTTTTATTAATATCAATGAAATATGGACATTTCTCCAATAATTTAGAAATATAAAATATTAAACTGGTAAGACTTATAAATAGGCCCCCAAACATAAATGAAATATATAGCACTCAATAAATGTGTAATAAGCAGGAACGAGCAGTGATACTACAACACAATAGATAGAGCTTGTGGTACTCTTATATCAACTTGATGAACTACCTCTTCATAGACTCTACTTTGCTTTTGGGTTCATTTTATTTTGACAGACTTAATCTTTGTATACAATTCATAAAATCAATTTGGAAAGACTGTTGAGTTAATCTATTCAATGAGTCATACTGTATTCATTTTACTTCTCTGGCAAGTATTTTCACTGATTTTTTTAAAGTCTTTATGCACATAAACATTAACGGGGTGTTTCGTTTTGGTTGGTTCTACTGGACAAAACAATTCCATAGCTAATGATGGTTTCCTTTTAAACCACAACAGGTTTTCACATTAAAAAGGCAAATGTTTTCGCAGATGATAAAGACAACATATGGCAGGGAAAATGTGTACTCTTCCTGGACTCTCAAAAAATCTTTTTTACATGTTTTGGAAGCAAAAGTTGAGTTACTCATTTTGCTTCTTAGTGAGTTAGACCCTAGATGGCCAATGAAAATTAAAATGCTTGAAATTAAAATGCTCTTTAAGGCATCAAAATGAGCAAACTAGAATTATTTATTTATCTTGGGAATTAAATAGTGGCTGGAGTTTTCAAATCACAAAATAGGCATTGGCTCAGACTGAAAACATAAATCAAAATTTTACTCATATTTAGGACATAATTAAGGCAGTTGCTTATTTAGTGAAGAAATAAACTAAGGAAAATAACCCATGTAGCACAGGGGACTCATGCTTTTGGCATGCGTCTCTTTTTATATCCAGTGACACGTTGCTGGTGAATGTTCCTTACTTAGTTCAACCTGACTTCTTACCAACAAACAACATGTAATTGGGATGTTTATAGAGTGATACTGGATGAGTTTAATGAAGGGTTCTACTTCTGCACTTCTCTAGAATTAAAACAAAAGGCACCGAACCTACAATTAACAGCTGGAGATAATATCTAATTTTCCAGAGCCCAATAGCAGTTTTTATGTTACTCCATTGTGATTCATATATTGGCCTATTTACTGTGGATTCTGCCCTGGGAAAGCTGAGAGTTTGGATGTGCTGAATTGGGATATCATTTTCCGTGACCACTCAGTGTTAGCGATAAAAGCTCTACTTGTAGGGGAAACATAGGCACCATGTTGCTTTTTACTATTAGAGATGTTGTCATTTGCTTCTCACAACAGAAATGCCTGTGGGTTACACCATAGCCAAGACACAATTTGTCAAACATCCTTAATCAGCAAACACATCAGACAATATAATCATGCTTGGAGCATCCATTCCATCACTGGGAATCACAGGTTATTTAGTAGAACACTCTGCCAGAGACATCATTGAAATAATTTGAAGTGGTAAAAAGAACAATGCTACATAAATCAAGAAAAGGAGTAGTGAAACTTTAAAATTTTTCTGGGCAGTTTACTGCATGTAGTAAGGAGTTTGTATAAGCGTTTTTCTTTAAAAGTATCAAGTAATTGGGATGATTTCATTGAATTGTGTACACTCCAATTTAATAGTGTAAAAGGGAAATTTAGAGCCTAAAGCCTAAGCCATAATGTCATAAGACTATAAATATGCTCTGTCTTATGTGTGGAAATAACTCATAAAAATACACATCTGCAGAAACATATGCACATATACACGTATAATGTCTGTGCAGAATTTTCAATGCTTACCTTTTTGAAATTTAGACAAAAATTACAGAAAAAAAACCATCATTTTATACTAATTGTTGATCAATGGATTATAAAAAGTCTTTTTAGAAAAGTAAATAAAATAGTAATTTTGAAAAAGTTTGTTCATTAAAAGAAAGTCAGGTGATGTACTAAGGGTCTGGGCTTAGTGGGTTAAAAATTTAATCCAAAAAATTTTTTTCTACATATAAGGGCTTACTTTACATTTCTTTCTTTCTAACTTTCTGCAGAGTCTGGGTTTCTGAGTTTGGAGCTTCATTTACACTTACTTCTTCCCCCCACCCCCACCCCCAAATGCTATACGTGGTGGCTTGCAATAAGAAAGATGATACCTAAAGAGCATAAATATAAATAGATAAATATATATTAATGAAACATAACAAATTACATATGTGGGGAAATACTATGAAAGAACAGATATGAAGTTACTCTAGAAAAATATGAACACATCCTAATATCCTTGGAATACTCAAGTTGAACTGCAAATTTGATTCTGAAATTTCTGCAAATTAAAACAAATAATGAAATATGCTATTTGCGTATTGTCTAAATCTTATACCACAAGTGCATAACAAGGAAGTATAAAAAGAATATGAGAAAAGGAATCCCAAATATAGCAGATAAAATAATATATGTAAATATAATAAACACATTGTGTTCAACAGACACACTAAAATAAGATGGGTTTGTTTTTGCATTTGATGAAAAAAAAAGTAACTTGTTTGTATGCAATCCATGAAATGATGTACATATATATAGAAGAGCATGAATATACGACCTTATTCATAGCAAAATGTTTGACTTATTGAGATTGCACACTAATGGTGCTTTTTTACTCTTAAAACAAGCCTGTATAGATTTCTGGGACAGGGGAACCTAGAGGTTTTCTGGGTCTGGGAAGTATATTTTGGATTAATGGTAACATGTATTTAATTTTTATAACTGATCAACTTTTTTCCTTTGTCTCTTGAATCACAACTGAATTGGTTAACATGTATTTTCTGAAATTTTTTTTTTATTTTCCTAAGTTTACCTGTTTACTGGCATAGTATTCATTATATTCTCTGACACATTTAAAAATATCTGCTCTATCTATAATTACATCTCTTTTTATGTTTTTATCTCTCTTTTATGTCCTTTACTTTTTCCCCCCTCTTTTACATTGTTATGTATTTGATCTTTTTGACCTCATGTTTCCAAAGGAGCATCTATATTATTATTCTTTTCAAAGATTTGTATTTTGTCTTTGTGGAGTCACACAATTGATTCTTTATTTTCTGTCATTGATAATCTTATCTCTATTATTTTACTTCTGTGTTCTGGGGGTGGTAACTTCTCTACTTTTGATTTTCTTACTTCTTGAGATAATCTATTAGATTACTGATTTTAATCTTTTTTCATTTGTACTTTATGGATTTAAGGTATATGAAAAATATGGCATTATACTTTATAAAATATATAGGAATTAAACACATGTAAATGCAGACAGTGATAGTGAAAATATTAAAAAGCAGCAGAGAAAGAAAAAGAGACAAAGAAAAATCTCTAGAAGCATTCACTGAAATATTAGTTGTAGGTGAGTGTTGAATTCCACACGTTTACTACTTTTTTCTTTTTTTTTTTTTTTTTTTTTTTTTTTTTTTTTTTTTTTTTTTTTTTTTTTTTTTTTTTTTTTTTTTTGCTTTTTGGTATGTGGGCAGCTCCCCTACTGGGAATCGAACCCAGGCCGCAGCACCAACAGCGCCACTGCCGAAGCCCCAAGCCACTACACCATCAGGGAACTCCCATACTACTTTTTTCTTGTTTACACTTTTTAAATGCTCTTTATTGGCAAAACAAGAGGTTCATTTTTATAGTCAAGAATAATAGTTACTTGTATATATGATGTTAAATCAAGTTTTAAATTATTAAGCAAATGGAGATGCAAGATGTCAAATTTAGCTCCTTTACTTAAATTCTCCTTTTCGAAAGACCATATAAATTAGAGCAGACTCTCAGTTAACCGGCACCCATGGGGATTGGTAGATGCCGGATAAATGTAAGTACACTCTCTGTTAATTGGAAGTCAAGCAACCGGCAAAATACTTTTGAGTTCTGGTTAATAGAGAGTCTACTGTATATTAAAGGAAGTGAAAGAAGGATACAATGTACAACATGGTTTAAAAAATGAGTCTCCATTGGAGGATGAAAGAACTCAAAAAATTTCTAAAATATGGAATAGCAGAGGAGCATCAGTTTAGAACAGGTGCAGAAAGCTTGGCTATTCCAGTAGGATTTGCTACTGAGAAGGAGGATGACCTACCTAGCAACCTCCCTGAGTTCCTTTGTTCTTAGAGAACAGAGGTATGGTGGAAGATCAAAGTAGGAATGAGGATGTTAATAAAGATAAAAGTCATTCTTCATTATGGAAGTGCTTAATTCATCCCTAAATACCACCCTACCTCAATTTTACACGTAGTCATGTGAACCCATCTAGCTATCCTAAAAATCTTAAGGAAAACCTTGAAATTGAAAGAAGGGGCTCAGGAAAACAAAAGCAGCACCTCAGTGCGATGTCCTTTCTCAATCTGGTATTTAGAAATCCTCAGTTGTAAGCATCAGGATCAAATTGCTCATTCTAGACCCACACAAAACCCATTAACTATCTCATTCTTAAATATAGACAGATTCCCCGCTCCGGCCCCGGAACTGTTAGACATTAAGGGAAGATTGCAATAAAAGAGAGAGAACCAATAGAAACTAACAGTTACCTAGAATATAGAAAGAAAAAAGCATACAATAAGATGCAACAATGTATCTTAGAAAGCCAGGATAAAATTGATAACAAAGCATGGCTGAACCAGATAGTAGATCACAATGTGTTTACCCTGAGACCCACCTATTTTCCTAGAGGAGACATTAATGAAGGGCTGTATGCTGACTCAGGCTGAGGATGGACCAAAATTGAGGAGCTTGAGGAAAGGAGAAAAAACTTTGTTCCTCTTGATCAGTGAGGTGGTAGTTCAGTTAGTTATTTACAACACACACACACACACACACACACACACACACACACATACACACAAAGGAATTTGGAGGGTCTGTGTTTGGCCCTGTTGTAGGTAAAAAAGGGGACTAAGGACTGTTTTGGGCATTGTTCTTGCGAAATCAGTTGAACCATCTGTTGCGGGGTGGTAACAAAGGTCAGTTGTGTTAGTGTCAGTCATATAAAAAGAGGGGTATCTAACATGAAAAAGAGAAATGAGGAGTTCCCTGATGGTGTAGTGGCTTAAGGCTTTGGCGCTGGCGCTGTCAGCACTGCGGTCTGGGTTCGATTCCCAGCCAGAGAGCTACCCACATACCAGAAAGAAAAAAAAAAAAAAAAGAGAGAGAGAGAGAAATGATAATATAAAATGCTACATTAAACATTAATACATCCAAGAAGCCAGTGGATGGAAATATTTGATTATGCAGCACTGTTCATTGAGTTTCTTTTTTTTTTTTTTTTTTAATTTTATTTTATTTTATTTTTTTTTTAATTCATTTTTATTGTTAGACTTATTGGGGTGACATCTGTTAGCAAGGATTACATAGGTTTCAGGCATACAGTTCTACAGTGCATTGTCAACTTGTTGTATATTGAGTTTCTTGAAGCTAAGATAACAACACTCTTAGTGACCTTGCTCAGTCTTGGTTAGTCTTCATGTAAGAGTTTACATGATCTGAACATCTTACCAAACTTGCTTAGTGACAGCAGCTTGTCCAGGAAGAAATCCAGCCCAGGTGTGGTCAGCTGTGGGGATGAGTCCCTTCACATAGATCTATCAAGTCATTGGGCTTTAACTCTCAGTGTTTTTTCTGCTCCTAGGAGAAAGGGCCAACTTCAAGGCAACTTAGAGTCTAGCTAAGGATCTGGGCAATCAGGTTTTAGTTCTCAGTGATGCCAAGTCAGGAGAGTGGGAGGAAAATTGAGAAGGAAACTGTAAGAATTGAAAATTTGCTAAGGGTTGACAATGTGTGCAGGATGACAGAATCTAGTTCACTTTTCCCATAGTTAATACATAATGTCATGTAGTTTACAAAGTGGTGCAAAATAGTTAAAAGGAAATGAACAAGACCAGGATATGGCAACCCACAATAATGTGCTATAGTGTATAAGTGGAATATAACATTTCCCTCTATGGTCATGTCCCTGTTCGTCGAAGATAGTCTCAAAGAAATATTATTCTTGGTCACAAAATAAGTCTATCTCATTAGATTTGGTCTGATCATTTACATAGGTGCTGCAAGAATGGTAATTTACTAAAAAGACCTTTAAACTTGTGCCGTGCTAGAAGTTTTTCTAAGGAATTTTAGATTGGACTTTCAAAAGCCTCATGAAGTTAGTAAGCCAGGCCAGGAATTCACCACCAGATTTCACCTGCAGTACCTATTAATTTTGGTGAATTCCTCTTTTCTCTAAATTTCCCAAATATCTTAAGTTTCCTGGGTCTTCCAGGAAGTGACCTTCCTTACCTACCTGAGATCTGAGGATCCGATAAACCATGTACCAGGCTGGTTGTACCAAGAGGGCTTTGTAGGCGTTGGCTTTACAAAGTCAACCTTAGCTTTTTAAAAGTATCTGGTCATATCTGACTCTATGAGTATCAGTCTCAAATAGGACCTTCCAACCAAAGCCTTAGTTATCTAACCAATGTTCCCAATTATTTTCTCTTAACGAAGGAGAACTGATTCTTATTAAGCCCATACAAACAATCATTTTGCCATGGAAATAATACTCCATGGGAGTTTTTGGATTCTGGAGGGATCAGGCCAGGAGAAAAAGGAATGTTTCATCTTTGTTTATAAACTTACAGTCTACTAAATTATTATAAATTACAGCTAGCTAAAGGAAAAACTATTCTTAAATTCAGAAAATGGAACATGAAAGTATTCACCAGTACTCCGACAAAACTCATAATCATCCTTCATAAATTTATTCAATCCTGTGCAATTACAGTAGACTCATGGTTAACTGGCTCCCATGCCAGATAAATGTAGTATTGTTTCTTTGATTTTTTTTGCCAATTGCTTGAGAGTGCCAGTTACTTGAATTCTGGTTAATGGAGAGTCTACTGTAATGCTTCTTTGGCCCTGTCCTGAATCAGCAGTCTCATGAACTCATCAACTTCTGCAAATCCTGACTCAGTCCAGTGGTTTGGCCTCCAAGTTATTTAGGCAAAGCTGTTAGAAGTCTGTGCTCCGAAGTACTTGGCAGGTCATTCCATGGGTCTCATGCACGGGGTGTTTTTGTGAAAACAAGCATCTGGCCTGATTGCAAGCACTGTCAAGGAACCTCAGATTAAAACAGAAAGCTATGTGTGGATCCCAAAAGACTTAAAATAGCCATAGTTATATATCTGATGAAACTTATTAACAAAAAGAAGTATAATTGACATGGAAATTTGGGTGTTTCTGTGACATACAACATTTTTAAAGGTAACTAAATTTGTGATTAAAAATAACTTACTTTGCAATTAAAAAAAATAAGACCAAATGGGCAATAAACCTTTTGGGGTTATTACTATATAAGGGTTATAAATGTCTAAACATTATGTTCTTTTGTACACATGCAACTAATAAAAATAAAAAGACCGATGACACAATGCCATTGTCGTCTAATGTCAGGCAAAGCAGCATCAGGACATAGCAAGACCAGCAAGGACATGAACAAATCTCTAAGAACTCCAAAAAATTTCTAAAATATTTGTATTAGTAACATTTTCCCCATATAGATTTGATAATACTTCCCACACTACTTATAATGTACAAGTAAACCTAATTATTTCTAGCTGCTCTCTTTTTTACAAAGTAAAAGATCCTTTATGATTTTCCAGGGATTCTCTGGGAAAACTCCAAAGCAGTTTTGGATCAAGAAGATATCACATAGTATTTGTTTTCTAGAATGGAAAATGCCCGAGGTTGTCAGGAGCTTTGAAGATTTGTTAAATAGTGTCATGGGTTACTGAGAAGCGATATTTGGCCACGTATTTAACCAAAGTGACTAGAATAGATTTCAAAAGTAAATACGAGAGCTGTCCAGAAAGTAACCAGCCATGTAATGTGAAAAATAGAGGCATTTATGGCTGGAGATTTTTCCGGACAGCTCTCATATAGGAGATAACATGATTTCATAAAACCTTAGCTCTTATTTCTTAAATAATCAAGGGCATGATACAATCAACATAAAGCACAAAAACTTTGCCTTCTAGGCAGATTATTCAGAAGGTTCAAACTTTTTACAACCTCTTATAAAGAAAATATCAATAAACTTAGAAAAATTGTCATTTTTTAACACAGTACTCCCAGTTCTAGTTTTGTGTCAGTATATTTGATACTAAAGCTATTTTTTAAAAAAAACCTTATAAATAAATTCATCAAATTATAGCTCGCTTTGACCATGACAAAAACAATTCATTTTCCACAAACTATCCAACTTTCCCCTTCCATTCAGTTTGTTTTACATTTCCTCTTTCTCATTTTTGAACAAGCAATCATTTTATTTCAGAACAAAATTACTTTTTGCTTAACAAAAAGACATTCTGCACACCTTGCGTATTTAATTTTACTTTTAGCATAAATCTAAGGTTTTAAGGTATACAAATACATGGTTAGCAAATTCATTTTTTAATCAAGAAGAAAATATCGAAGAACATGCTGCCTTTATTTGAAAGGAAAAGAAATCAAACATTTAATTTCTTCTAGAAATTATGTAGTGATGGTCCCAGAAAGGGAGGAAATGAGCAAAATATGTTATGGGGAAATCATTAGATAAACCCACAAAATCTAGGCAAAGCAATTATTCACTGATTTTATGTTTTACATATTTGTTTTCCAAAACTTAATCAAGCATGATGATCTCTTCTCAAAATATCCCAGATCACTCTTTATTTTGTTGCATAATTCATTGAAAAAGATTAAAATGTTATTCATAAATCAATTGAAATGACTTTCAGCACTTATTAAATACAATAGACATTTAACTGTATGTTATGAAAACTTAAATCTGAATACACTACATGAAATGTCTGTCCCAAATTTATTGGTACCAATGGTATTGTTCAACATAGTGTATTGTATATTATTACAAATAGTGTTAACTGTGCCACTTCTTTATTTTAAAATATATTTTATCCTTTGTCCTTTTAAAATGAAAACATTTCTTTTTGTGTAGTTGATCATTTCTCTTAATGGGGATTTTTTGTGCCTGAATTTGTGTTTATGATGAATGTTTCTTTTAAGGGCATAAGCAAAAATATACTTTTTTTCTGTCAGATATTGATTTTCATTTGCTCATTCTTTAGTATGCTTTAATCAGATTTTTGGTACTGCTTTGCTGCCTCAAATTAATTACAAATTCAATTGTGACAAAGATTACAGTAAATATTGGGAAATTTCTTAGAGTACAGAACAAATAAACCTCTCGTGCTGGTCGTGTTTTATTTTTAAACAATTTGTTTAATATTTCAGAAAAATACAGGATGTTTCCTTTAAGAGAAAACATCTCTATGTAATTTTCAAAACATGGTTATAACCAGACTTTGCGGTACCACTGTTAATTTAAATTCTTATGGATATTTCTTTGCATACCTGGTTATTATATTCCTTGATTTTTCATGCAAACAAAACAAAACAGAAACCTAAGCAATACTGTTCTCAAGCAATCAAAAAAAAATGTGAAGGATGAAGGAGGAGTAGCTAAGAAAAAGAATATAACTGGATTTGTTTTTGCCCTTTCAAACTCAAAGGTTAGAGTGACACACCATTATGGAATGATGACAGTCCTGGGTGTGATGTGCTACCTAGGTGAAATCCAGCTTTTGGGATAAAAAGGGCAAAAAGAAGCTACTATCCCTTCATAGTTGTAAATTAAAAACAGAAAATTAATATTCAATAAACTAGACATTGAAAATATCCTTAAATCTAAGAGGATCTAGAAGCTGTTGACTGATAGTCTCAATCAAATCCACGGAATTGCAGAGGCACCATTACCGAGGAAATGGATCCTCCCACCTATTGTTTTTCCTGCTAACCCTCTTTTCTCCACATGAAGGATGTAGTAGAGACAGGTGGCACAGGGTCAGATAAAATGATGCCTTTTTCAATATAGAATTGCTTTCCCCCAAAAAAATTAATGAGGCAGAGACTGAAAAAAATAATTTGAGACAGTGTTAGCCTAAGCTGTTTTTGCTTCACATTCTCTTCCTTCTTTACTGATGCGCCAAGAATTACAGGGTTGCAAGGAAAAGTTACAGACTTGCTTATTTTTTTGACATTAGATTAATGAAACCGCATTCATATGTCTGAATGATCAAATTCGGCTACAAAAATCTTCCTTAATGAAAATAATCAGCTAAAAATGAATTCATTTAATTTTAAAAAGACTATATATATACACTTGTATATAAAAGCAACCATCCAATTCAAACTGCTACTGAGAACATATTCCTCTTAGTATTCAAGATATTTTTATCTTTATTATTGAGGAACGCAAACTCTTCCTGGCCCCCTATAAGCTTTGGTGATAGTTCTGCCTGCTTCTTTCCCAGTGGTTCTTTCCTGGGGAAGTTTCCTCCCATTCATGCACTTATGTGTCCTCAGTGGAACTCATTGCAATTCCCTCAAGCTCTTTCTCTGTGCAGTTTTATTATTATTATTATTATTATTATTATTATTATTTTCTGTGTAGCTCTCTCTTCTCTGGTACTCTGACTTGCAAATTTGAACCTTCCTATTGTCTCTGGGTCGGAGGTGCTTCTCTCCTCAAGGTTCAGTGATTGCTGGGCTCAACATCAGTTGTACCTCCCTGAGCTGCAGCCTGCATTCTCACTGTAGGTGATCACAGGGCTCACCAGTTTGTTTCCTGCCTCTCACGGATCACTGTCCTGTGCTGTGAGTTGTCCAATTTTGGAAAACTTCTTTCGCGTGTTTCATCCATTTTTCTTTAGAGGTTTCAGGTGGAATGATTATTTTGGTCCATGTTAGTTACTCCATCATGGCTAGAAGCAGACGTTTACCCTAATTTTTGCATTACAAGTTTTCTGCTTTTCTTTTAGTTTTCTCACTTGTTTAGGTATTCTTTTTCTCAACTTTATTTAGGGACAATGGACTAATAAAATTGTATATATTTAAAGTGTACATTACGACTTGATGTTTTCATACACATATATATTGTGAAACAATCACCACACTCGAGCTAATTAACATATCTATTATTTCACACAATTACCATTTTCTTTTTCTGTGTGTGTGTGGTGAGGACACTTAAGATTCACCCTCTTAGCAAATTCCCAGTGTACAGTACAGTATTATTTATTGTTAACTATAGTTACCATGTTGTATATTAGATTTCCAGAACTTACTTATCCTTTGTAACTGAAACTTTGTACCCTTTGACCAACATTTCCCCATTTCCCCCACCTCCCACCCCTGGCAACCACCATCCTACTCTCTGCTTTTATGCGTCTGATTATTTCAGATTCCACATCTAAATAATACCTACCATATTTGTCTTTTTGTGTGAATCTGACTTATTTCACTTAGCATAATATCCTCCAGGTTCATCCATGTTGTTCTTTTTTAAGGATTAATAATATTCTGCTATGTGTATGTTTGTGTGTGTGTGTTTGTATATCACATTTTATTTATCCATTCATTCATTGATGGACATTTAGGTTGTTAGATATTCTTAAACAATATGGTGTTTTGTGAACTTCATTTAAATCAAGTCATATCAGTTATTACTCTGTGATTTGCTCCTCTTTCTCACTATTGTGTATTTGATATTCATCCATGTTGATGTATGCATTATTGTATAATATTCCATTTTATGAATATGCACGATTGAGCTGTCCATTTATCTATTAATGAACAAACTTTTTTTTAAAAAATCAGTTTTTAGTTGTAACAAATACTGCTATGAACAAGTTTGTTCTCATTTCCTAGTTCAGTTCTGCAAGATTTTACCTAGGGGAGTGTTTCATACATTTTAATGTGAATACAACTCACATTAAATGTGTTGGCCATGCAGATTCTCATTCAGGAAGTCTTGGGTGGGGAGTGATATTCTGCATTTCTATCAAGTCCCAGGTGATTTCATTGCTGCTGGTCCTTGGACCACTGTAAATAGAACGTGGTAGTGTTACCGGAAAGTGGGGTGTCCTTGTTGACACATTGTCCAGGTTCTTGGTATCTCGAGCAAAGAATTGAATGAGACACATGCAAAAGTAAAGTGGTGAAACAAAGAGATAGTTTATTGAAGGGACAGTACACTCCAAAGAGGTAGGAGCGGGCTCAAGCAAAGAAAGTGGCTCAGGAGCCCCGATGAATGAGGCTTTGGGACTTCTAAGTCTTCAGGGGAGACACCTCTGGGCGTGGGATCTCTTGATTGACAAGTTTGATTGACAAGGGGGTCTGCCTTCTGACTGCGCATGCCCTTTCCCAGAGTTCAGTCTGTTGTAATGATATTAATGAACTCCCGGGCATATGTGTGACATTACAATGATGGTATAATGAGGCCCAGGTGAGATGAAGGTCGATGTAACTCTCACTGGGGCAGGCATTAGGAACTGGCCCAAACTGGTGGGCTTCTTGGACCCTCTGACTTCCTTGTCTTTGTCTGGAACTTCCTCCTAGCCTGGGGCAGGGATTACACGTGAAAGGGTGGTATCCAGGCATAACAATTCCAGCAGGCAGTCTCATGGGGGAGGTCGAGATTTCCCTATTCTGTCTACCTTCTTCACATTCTCTTGAGAGGCCATGATCCCCACAAATCTTTATGGGAAGCTGAGGGACTGAAGGTCTCATCTTCTGTATCTGCTTCCTGCTGAAAATGGTTGTTGTCCCTACCTATTGGGGATCCACAGAGCTCTCACCCTATCTGATCTAAAAGGGGAAGCGGTCTCGAGATCAGCCACGTTGACTCCTTTGGTCAAAATGGGCTGGAAGCCTTGTTGGGGCACCGCTAGTATCCTGATGGTTTCTAGATTAGGAGAAAATAATTCAGTTAGTACTTTAAAGCATTGATCAGAGAAATAGGTTTTAAAGTCCTTGTCACTGAGTAGTTTCAGGATGGAAAATCTGTTGCTCGGGGTGAGGAGCCAGAGAAAATTGATAAGGAAAGCAATTAAGAAAAGGCGAAACTGGGGAGTTCCCTGATGGTGTAGTGGGTTAAGGCTTTGGCGCTGGCGCTGTCAGTGCTGCGGCCTGGGTTCGATTCCCAGTCAGGGAGCTACTCACATACCAAAAGGCAAAAAAAAAAAAAAAAGAAAAGGTGAAACTAAGAGCCAAAGAACAAGGAAAAGGGGTCTTCAGTAAAGTTGGGGGACAGCTGCTCTATTTGGCCCACATCAGTAGGGTTGGCAAACTATGGTTCATGACGCACATCCGGGTGGCTGTCTCTTTCAAGTACCATCCAAGAGCTAAGAATGATATATTGTGGTACATGAAAATGATATGAAAGTCACATTTTCGTGTCCATAAATGAAGTTTTATTGGAATACCGCCATTTCCAATTGTTTACAGATTCTCTATGGCTGCTTTCCTGCTACGATGGAAGAATTGAGTGGTTGTGATAGAGACTTTATGGCCCACAAAACTTAAAATATTTACTGTCCAGACCTTTAGGGAAAAAAAAAAGTCAGGCCCTAATATAGGTAGAGGTAGCATTGCTGGTTTTGGTATATGCATGTGTTCAACTTATGCCACGCCAGAATATTTCAGGAATGGCCAGTAGTTGTACCAATCTATGCTTTTAGCTGTAGTGAGTGAAACTACCTATTGTTGTTTACATTGCATTGTGAATGTAAATCTTGTTATCTTGATTACTAATAAGGTTGAAAAAAATATATATTTTATATCCCTCGTCACATGTGTCTCCTCTTGAATGATGGTTCTATTTACATGCTTTGCTTTATTTCCTTTTGTTGTTGTTGTTGTTGTTGTTGTTTTAATGCGGGTAGTTCCCTAGCTGGGAATCGAACCCAGGCCACATTGTTTACAGCGCTGAAGCCTTAGCCACTACACCACCAGGGAACTCCCTGCTTTATTTTCTCTGTTGAGATTTTTCTTCTTTTGGGTACTTCTTACTGAATCTTTATACTCATATTCATGATTGTGATACTCTTTTAGTCACATGCACTTTGCAAAGATTTTCTTCTGGTCTGTGCTAAGCTTTTACTTAACATTTCTTAATTGTATTAAGTCACATTGACCAATCTTTTTCTTTAGATTTAATGCTTTTCATGTCTTAAGAAATATTCCTGGGGGAGGGCAAAGTGGGTAAAGGGGGTCAAATAAATGGCAACAGAAGAAAACTAGACTTTGGGTAATGAGTACTCAATAGATTATACAGATGTCAAATTCTAATCTTTACAGTTGAAAATTATATAAGGTCATTTACCAATGTTATCTCCAATAAATTATTTTTAAAAAGAAATTTTCATCTAATCTTGTGTATTAAATATATTTTCATGTTGACTTGAGAAAAGGTTCATAGTTTTGCTTTGCAAAATTGTCTTTAATAATGATGTAATTAATTTTTTAATGGTTTAAAGGGGCGAAATTGCATTCTTCTATATGAATCACCAATTATTCCACCACCCATACTTCCTCAAAGATATCCAATACCTATTGCAGCATACATCAACTTTCTCTACAAGCATGATGCTGTTTATGGGCCGTTTATTTGCCTCCATGGCACCAAATATGCATAATCTCTGTTATCATAGCTCTATAGTTTTAATTTATAACAGGGCATATCTTCACATTTGTTCTTTTGAGGGACTGTGTTGGCCTCTTAGTTCTATATAATTTTAGAAACAACTTGTCAATTGTAATGAAAAAAATTCTTTGGGAATTCATGTTGAAATTATATTGAATCTACAGAATAGTGAATGACATCTTTCTGATGTTGAGTTTTCTTGGCCATGAATATATGTCAGTATTTATTTAGGTTTTCTGTAACATCTTTCCTTTTAACAATGTATCTGTAATAGTATTGACCATATGTTTTTATTAAGTATGATGCATTTTCTAACAATTCGTCACGTTTAAAAATTTCCAACTGAAAATTTAAAAGATTAATATAATAATCACCCCCAACTCATTCACATAAATTTAAAATTTGTTCAGATTTTCTGTAGAAAATGAAGAAACGATATAACATATACTTTTAATATGAAATTGTGTGTGTGTCTGTGTGTCTGTGTGTGTGTCTGTGTATGTAACCATATCAATACTTTTGGCTAACTCAAGAACTTTTAACCCAGTGGTTTTAGCAGCTTTTAAGACAATGATTTTAGCATTCTTTGATTATCTTTGCCATGGGCATTATAAAATCATGATTTTTCCAATTCTATCATTCTTTGTACATTTTTTAAGGTATCATTCTTCTATAAAGAAGAGCTTTCAAGCCTCTCTCTCTCTTTTGTGTATCATATTGTACTCATGATTTTTATTTATTCAGTGTTTTGTCATTTATTTAATTACAATAAATTAAAGTAATTCTTTTGGAGGCTCAGTTTGTCCCCAACTTGACCTTTCTGAACTGTTCAATCTGTGTCCTATTGACATGACTCTATGAATTTTTTTAGTGCTTTCTTGTGTATTTTTACAATAAGATGTCCCAGGCTTACCTTGTGATTTCTCTTTCACAGACCTGAAATGAAGATTTATCCCAAGAGCCCTCTGTAGCTCTTGTTACTGAGTGTTATTTCCTCTAGGTCCTTTCAGGGTGTCCTTTATGTATCTTTAAAATGATGTGTTCACATGGATATTTCCCATTCAAATTTATTCTTATAAGGGTTTCTTTAAAATATAATATTTTGTGTTTGTGTCTCTTTTATCCTACATTGAAAATCTTGGTTTCTAATATATTCATTTTCTTGTTTCATACTGTAATATTTATAAAATTGTTTCAAAATTGCTTATTACTACTAGCATGAACATTGTTTGCAGTTTTCGATATTGGACTACTGTGCTAAAGTTACAGGAAATAATTGTTTTCTCTGTATGGTTATGTTATCAATTTGATATACACTCAATTTTATTTGTTTCTTTTCTATTCAACTTTTTATTTACTTTTATATATTTCAATGTGTAAAGCAGTTACATGATTCAAAAATCTAAAGAACATAAAAAGTTTCATTCATATATCACACCTGTAACCTGTGATAACATTTCTATTAAGTCTTGATTTACCCTTCCTATATTTCTGCAAAAACAAACATAGAATATTAATATTTCCTTTGTTTCTTAAATGAAAGGAAGGTTACTAGATACACCACTCTATACCAGGCTTTCCTACCCCCCATCCCCGCTTAATCTTATAAATCATTACATACCTGTTAATTAAAATGCACATCATTTAGTATAGCACAGTATTTCATTGTATAGATATAACTGTTTACCCAAATAGTCCTCTTGATATGGTCACTTAAGGTGTTCTCAATACTTTATCATTAGAAATAATGCCATAATAAATAATCTTGTGTATATATGTTGCTTATGTATTAGTGGAGTTATATCTTCACAATAGGTTTTCCTTGATGAAAGACTTCTGGATCAAGTGCACGTTTAATTTTATTACCAAATTAACTTCAATATAGGTTTTACAATTTTATACTCCCATTAGAATTACAAAAAAAAATACATCTTAATATGACCAGTACGCTTTGGGATTTTTACAGGTTACAAATTAGATTGTAGTGTGGTTTTAACTTGTATATTTCTTATGAGTAAAACTTAGTTTTTCATACATTTAAGGGCCAACTGTTATATATTGAAAATTATATCTTTATGTCTTTTTCCAGTTTCCTTTGTGGGTTGGGTCTTTTTCGTGTCCATTTTTAAGAGA